>JAOTON010001535.1:600000-857500 GCA_034440635.1 Lepas anatifera
ATTGAGCTCCTTCAGGACGATCTAACATCTTAATCTGCATGGTCTGCACTTTGGAAGCTTCAACTCAATCCAGCCAAATGTAAATCGTTCACTGTGTCATTGAAACGAAAGCCTATTCCAACCACATACAAAATCCAAAACTCTACTCTAGAGAAAGTCTGTGCAATCCGGGACCTTGCAGTGTGGTTGGGTTCTAAATTGACGTTTGTAGAACACCTGAATCACATTGTTAGTAAGTCGAACAGGGCACTAGGTCTGATGATTCGGTCTCTTCAGGTTGGCCATTCAGAGGGGAGAGCGAGACGGAAGTTGAAACCAGAACCAATCATGGCGGCTTATTTTGGCAACATTGGATCTATTATGGAGTTTGGCTGCGTAATTTGGGGTGGGGCTGCCAAGACTCATCTTGATAACTGGACAAAATTCAGCATAAATTCTTGATTTGGCTCGCGTCAAGCTCAACGAAAAGCTCACCATCATTTGTGTACCATGATCTTTTGGCTACGTTCAAAATAAACACTCTGGCTAATCGATGACTACAATATGATATCCTTTTCGCACGCAAAATTATCTCCGGAAAAATAGACTCCGCCTTTCTGCTCGGTAATTTCCCTTTTCATGTCCCAGGAAGGAACACAAGGGCAATGTTCGGTAGTATGCTGCATGTTCCATTTGGAAGGGTAGAAACTGTAAGGCGTGGATTGTTTTGTCGCTTGACCACTAATTTTAACTCGTATCTGACGGCATGTCCACTTTCCGACTCTTTTAGATTTTCATTTGGTCAGTTTAGAGCACAGGTTCGTTTATATATTAAGTCGTTGCCTGCGAGTTGAACAAAGTTAACTTTTTAACTCTTTGATATTCTTATGTTTACTGTTTTAAGTGCATATTTTAGTCAGCTCGCAATGTGATCGTTGTTTGTAGTTTGTTGGCTCCTCATTTTTACCTGTAGTTGTATGTGACCTGTTTACCGTGACCATGTCTTATGATTCCTGACTTGAGCTCTTATTGGGGTATGACCCTGTTGCTCATATAGCACTAATAAATAAATAAATAAATAAATCGCGCAATCACACCAGTTCGCCTGCACCGTGGGCCAAGTGGTGATGCAATAACGTCATACGCGTCGGAAAAGGGGGGCCAGGGGGCCAGGCCCCACTTTTTGGCCAAAATTTCCTGATCTCAGTCAAAATAAGAGAAAGCCGGACATTCTTATATCCAGCCGCTGCGGAAGGCAAAGAGGAGCCCAAATTCGAACAGTTTTTGGTACTGATGTTGAAAATTTTTGTCAGCATCAGGTTGGTTTGGCTGCCCCCACTTTTTGCGGTGGCGCTTATGAATAACGTCATACAACAGTGTATATGCCAAGGTCAACCAACATTAAGGTCAAGTTCACAGGTCGAGGTCATTGACTCCAGTATTCCATTCAGATGGCATTATTTAGTATTACGTATGCTATGATATGTCTTAACACGCGCATTGATGGGCGGGGTGGGTACCCGCCCCCCCCTCGGGTTTTTCAGAGAAAGCATAAAAACGACGGTGCGTAGTGCCGCCGTACTTGACATACCTTTTCTCTCATCATTTTTACGACTTCTCTGAAAATTTTAAGGTTAGGTCATCTCAGGTCAGGTCACCAGTGCAGATCAAGTGACCTGACCTCAAAAATGTTTAAAATAGCATCAGTCGGAACATGGTGAACTTATCCGATTGAAACTCATATCACATAATGGGCCCATCGAGTTCTCTAAAATATCTTCCGGTATTTTTATTTCGATGACCTGAGGTCAGGTACGAGCCATCACCTCTCCATTGGAAATACATGGAAAAATTGTTTTAACTGAATAACTCAGTAACGAATGGTGATGAGCGTTTATTTGTCCGACTCCACCACGGCGGGCGGACCCAGAGGCGGCGCCAGCGCCGGCAAAGGTGAGATATCCCAGCCATCTGTGAAGCAGATGATACAGCGACTCGACTCAAACAAGAGTCCATCGAAAAGGAAACGTCCGGAAGGACCCCCGTCACCAGCACCGTCAGTGCCATCCGTGCCGTCGGACTCGGACGCCGCTGACCCCGACCAGCCATTGCCAGAGGCGTCCATGAAAGCAGCAATGCTCAAAATGGTGCAGCTGATTAAACGCGACATGGGAGTTGAATTCGAGAATCTGCGGAAACAGATCTGCGATCTGAATGGAAGAATCCAGGACTTGGAATATCACATGGAAAACAGAGACAGGCTACTAGATGACCTTGAACAAAGTGTGCGTGAGAGAGATGCTAGAGAATTGCTTATCTGGAGGGAGAGGTGGCCGGACTTACCACCGAGGCCCGACAGAAGAACCTTTTTCTTTCTGGAAAGGCTGTGCCCCTTCCCCCAGCTGAACAATGGCAAGAACAATGATGGCAAGAAGATGTTGTTAGCACTACTAAGTCTGTGCTAAACAAGACCCTCCCTGACCTCGCAGTAGCGCGAGACGACATCGACGGAGCCGTCAGACTCTCCAACAAAACCATCCTCGTCACTTTCAAAAGCGCCGCAAAAACATCCATGCGCCAACGCCTGTACGACAGTTGTTTTCAACTGATGGCGCAGAGGAAGACGGGTGACAACAGTCGACAAGCGATGGACCTCAGTGTCCGGGAGACACCTGTCGCCGTACAGGCAAGAGATTTTCTAAGCACTCTCAGAACAACGCAACGCAAAAAACTTTATACTGTCTTCACCAAGAATGACGGAAGATTTTTATGCAAGTGGCATGAAGTTTCCACCTCAACTTCGAAGTATGATGGTTATGCTTTGGAGACATTCGCAATGAAATGTTTTTGTTTCCAGCCAAAAAAGAAACGTATTGAGTGCCTTTGGTATGCCAAGATTTGTATCCTGTGTTCTTCCATTATTGTTTTGTGCTTATGTTGTTTTGTTTAGGTGTTGATGTTCTTTGCACCTCTACACCATCCCGATATGCGCCGGACAGTCAAGCGCCGACCTGGCCAGTGGCGGATCCAGGGGGGGGGGCAAAAAGGCAATTGCCCCCAAACGGAAAAGCTCGGGGAAAAACTATGTTTTTGCCCCCCAAAGCGATCGACCTCCTTTTTCCCCGACTCCTTTTTAGCTTGTAAGCAAGATTTTGGTGCTTCAACTCTCAACTTCAAACAGAATTAGTGAAGTTCAGTGTAAATATTGGGGCTTGGATAGGAAAAAAGTATCTTGAGTTCATATTTTTCACCCCGTCGTTTTTTGCGCTTTTCGTCTCCAGTTCCCAAAATCCTACCGAAAAGGCATATTGTAACGCAATTTTTCACTGCGCGACTTTTTTTGCATTTCGACTTTGGTTTGCCCTTCCCAAACCACCCGGCTAGATCCGCCACTGGACCTGGCATAGAGCCAAGCTCTTCATATAGTGAAAGTGAAAGCGCAGCAGAGAAGGGAAGTTTTCACAGAATATTAGAAGCGTTATTGTAATTACCATGCTTGTGGACATGTTGCAATGTCGCACCTTAAATCCAAAGCGTACGTTCGCTTGATACAAACATGTTGAGACAAAGTTTTGGTGTGCCCTGCGCCACCACTGGCAAATATTTACAGCGTTAGGGACTCCCTCAGTTGAACACAGGCATTAGTAATTTAAAAGTAGTTACCATGAACTGCCGCGGCTTGGCTGGTCGGCGAAAACGACGAGATGTGTTCAATTTCTTTAAGACATCAGACGTTGATATTATCTGTTTACAAGATATTCACTGCTCTGAAAAAGCAAAGCGATATTTTGTCATGTTGTGGAGAGGCCAAGCTTTCTTCTCATGTTTTACAAATAACAGTAGAGGAGGTTTGCATACTGTTCCACAAAGGGCTTAAAATCAGCGTTCTTTCTGAGCACAAAGACCAGAGTGGAACTTTCGTTGCCGTTTTCTTCAAGTACGGTCCTGAATCATATTACGTCATCAATCTTTATGGTCCAAATACAGACAGTCGCCACTTTTTTGGCAATATTGACAAGCTTCTTTGCGAACATGAGGCCAGCCACACAATAATCTGCGGCGATTTTAATATTGCACTAGACCAGCAACGCAATACTCTTAATTATATTGCTGAAAATAACGTCCGAACTAGAGAAGAAGACATAAGACTCATGTTTAAGCTTTATCTGCAGGATATGCGTTATGAATCCCCATACAAAAATGTTTACGTGGACAAAGCCAAACCCCCGAAGAGGGCACGCTTAGATCTCATTCTAATTAAAAGTAGTGATGTTAGGCTAGTTGAACGCTGTGAAATACGTCCCGGGTACCGCACCGATCATGGTAGAGTTTTCCTGAGTATTTGACCCCTACATGCGCCCGAGGACCCGGTTTGTGGAAGTTCAATGCTTCCCTAATGCGCGATGAAACCTACGTGCAACTCATCGAAGGACTGATTCGAAGTGAAGTACAGAAATACGCAATTCCCCTGTATAGTGGAAGCTTTTTCGATCAGGATAATTGTGCTGAAGATGTACAATTTATCATAAACGACGCACTTTTCTTCGAAAATTTGGTGATGATGATAAGAGGCGCGACGGTACAATTTTCTAAGCGCAAAGCCCGAACGGAACGTAAGCAACAGGACGACATATTGAACGGAATTAGTGGCATCAATTCGGATAGTAATGGCGACTATTCCCCAGATAATGCGGCGAGCTTATCACAGTTACAACTGGAATTAGAACAGCTCCGAAAACCGATGATTGATGGATTGCTGATACGATCCAAATATACCTGGCATGAGGAAGCCGAGCATCCTTCAAAGTACTGTTTTGCATTAGAAAGGGAGCACAATGCTAGGAAAAATATTGAGAGACTGGAGGAAGATGATAAAGTATACATAGGAACCAAAGAGGTACTGAGCCTTTTCTCTAAATATTTGAAGGAGAGGTACACCATTTGTGGAGAAACCAGGGTAGATGCGGTACTGTTAGAGAGTTGCGATCTCCCTCGGTTATCATCAACTGATCGTAGTGTATTGGAGCACCCCATTTCAATAATCGAGCTAGATGAAAGTGTGAAGCTCATGAAAGGTGGAAAATCCCCTGGCTCGAACGGATATACGATCGAATTTTTCAAAGGTTTTTGGAACGATCTACGACATTATTTACATAGATGCATCTTACACATACAACGCATAAAGGAAGTGTCACCAAGTTTTCGCGAGGGGATCATCACTTTAATCCCTAAATCTCCTAAACATGCGCAGAAGCTGAAAGGCTGGCGGCCAATCTCTTTATTAAACGTGGATTTCAAAATTTTCTCAGCGGTCACCGCAAGAAGACTGAAGTCTGTGACAGATGGTATCATAAGCCCGGAGCAGACTGCTTATACAAGTGGCAGATTCACAGGAGAGAATATCAGACTTACATATCACATCATAAGGCACTGCAGTGAAAACAAAGAATCCGGAATTCTTATTGCAGCTGACTTTCAGACTGCTTTCGAAACAATTAACTGGTCCTTTTTAGAAGCAGTGATGGAAAAAATTAACTTTGTCCCCGTATTCATTAGCTTTATTAAACTTCTGTACATGGACACGAACAATTTTGCGTGAATCATGCTGAATGGCATGTTGGGCGAGAAAATATTTCTAGAACGATGAGTACGTCAAGGTGATCCCGCCAGTGGCTACCTTTTTAACATTGCGGTGAGTGTCCTCACAAGAATGATACTGCTCTCACCAGGTATAAAGGGAATCAAAATAGCTCCTGGCCTAGAAATTGGTATATCTCAGTACGCGGACGATACGAATTTGTACATTACTGGTTCAAAAGCTTCGTTGAATGGTGCGTTCCGGGAACTCGGCCGCTTTTCCGCAGCTTCCGGTTTGAAGCTAAATCTCACGAAAACCAAGTGTAACCACTTGGTAAAACCGACCAAAACATTGTTGATCCATCGCGTGAATTCTTGTGGGTAACAGAGCTGAAAATATTGGGCATTAATTTCAGCAATCGCCTAGATAACATGACGGATGAGAACGTGAAGTCCAAATTGACAAGCATAATACCCTTAATGGAAAGGTGGAGGCGCATGAATCTTACACTTATAGGCAAGCTCACATTAATCAAATCACTTTATATGGCACGGTTAGTGTATGTTCTGACCTCACTGCCAAATCCCAAACCGGAACCAGTGCAGGAGATTCAACAAATGTTTTGGAAAGTTTTATGGGACGGAAAAGCCCGATAAAATAAAAAAGAAGTACTCTTTTGCAAGACTACTCTAGTAATGGGCTCAATACGATAAACGTACAACGTTTTATTGAGGGCCTGGAAAATTCTTGGTTACAGCGCCTATGGTCGGGCAACATAACATGGTACAAGATATTCTAGTACAGTGTCGGATAGGGCAACATAACATGGTACAAGATATTCTAGTACAGTGTCGGATAGGGCAACATAACATGGTACAAGATATTCTAGTACAGTGTCGGATAGGGCAACATAACATGGTACAAGATATTCTAGTACAGTGTCGGATAGGGTAACATAACATGGTACAAGATATTCTAGTACAGTGTCGGATAGGGCAACATAACGTGGTACAAGATATTCTAGTACAGTGTCGGATAGGGCAACATAACATGGTACAAGATATTCTAGTACAGTGTCGGATAGGGCAACATAATATGGTACAAGATATTCTAGTACAGTGTCGGATAGGGCAACATAACATGGTACAAGATATTCTAGTACAGTGTCGGATAGGGCAACATAACATGGTACAAGATATTCTAGTACAGTGTCGGATAGGGCAACATAACATGGTACAAGATATTCTAGTACAGTGTCGGATAGGGCAACATAACATGGTACAAGATATTCTAGTACAGTGTCGGATAGGGCAACATAACATGGTACAAGATATTCTGGTATAGTGTCGGATAGGGCAACATAACATGATACCAGATATTCTGGTACAGTGTCGGATAGGGCAACATAACATGGTACAAGATATTCTGGTACAGTGTCGGATATAACCTATCCGAGATCTGGACTTTTGGACCCTCAATGCTAGAGAAAGTAAAACCGCGAATAAGGAATCCTTTTTGGGTAGACGTGATAGCGGCATGGGAGATCTTTGTACGAAGTTATAGACCAATAGAAAAAGCGCTGGCCAGGGAAATAATTTGGTTTTCTGATTATTCCAGGCTCAGGACTAGCATCATACGAAGCTGGGATGCCCGAGGCATTCGCTTCATCGGCGAAATTTGGAACCCTGCAAGCAAAAGCCTTATGCAAAAAACGGAAATCGAAAACAAATCCTCGATTCGTATGAGTTTTCCAGGTTATGAATCCCCGACGAGATCCCTCCCTAATTCTTTACGAGGATGTAACACACCAATAGTATTTGTACATTCCGCACTACCCCCAAAATTGAATTAATCGCTACCCAAAACAAAGTTGGTAGGTAGGCATATTCAGTCCTAATAGCCAACGAAGTAACCGACGACGATAAATGTAGAGAAAAATGGGTCCGGGACATCGAACACTATGAAAAAGGAACATTAATTAAGGTAGCAACAGCAACAAGATCCGTAAGGCTAAGAAGTTTTCATTACAAATTAACAAAAGAATCATTGCTACTAATAGGTTATTATACCTCTGCGGCATCAGTGAAGATTCAAGTCGTAGTTTTTGAAGAAGAAATGAAGAGACCATATACCATCTCTTTTGGGAATGTTCAATATCCCAGAACTTTATCGCAGACATAACCCGCGCATTTCTTGTCGTAGGATACGACATTGGAATAACTCGACGAAGATGGTTCTTACTTGAGCATGCAACAGTTGAGACACTCTGGTCTTAACATTGGCAAAATACGTATTGTACCGAGCCAAATTGTTGGAAACACTACCTAATGTTGCTCATTTTAGAGCAGCCTTGCAGTCTGAAAGTGAAATTGGTCATTATACAGCGGTCCTTAGCAATAATTTAGACACACACCATAAAAAGTGGCAGCCGCTGGAAATGTTTGGTACACAGCGATTCATCTTTAGTGATCCGTATATGTTCCGATAAGTGAATATCCTGATATAAACACTCCATCTTGCCACCAACTGAGCGCTGCACGACTCTCTCTGAGCAACCTGCGTCTGTGATGTCTCGCTTAAACTCTGCTACCGTCTGAAGTGCGCGTTACATTGGCGCTACCTGTAGCCATACATACATAATACGGAATAATGGAAAATACATGGGAAAATGTTTTTAACTGAATAACTTGTAACGGATGGTGATAGCGCGTTTATTTTAACTGCATTAGATTTGCATTGTCTTTGCAGTTCTAATGATATGCATTTTATCTAATTTCACCTTGACCTGACCTCAGGTCAGGCCAAATCCTGGATTTGACCTAGCAAGGTCATATTATATACCATTCGATTTGGCTTGCTCCGAAGATTCATATCGTTTAAATCGTTTTGCTCCATCTTCACTTGTTCAGATGAAATGACCGAAAACCTTAATTTACATGTTATCCCTATAACGGTATCTTTTGACCTCTAGTGACCTTAAATGTGACCTGACAAAAAATGGTCAAATATTTCCGATTGAGAAGTGAATGGGCTACCCAACACCTTGTACAGTTTTTCGTTACCTAACGTGGTTCTCGAGATCTTAGAGGGGGCGGGTACCCGGCTCCTCCCCCCGTCAAAGCGAAGGTGGCTCAGACCCCCGTCAATGCGCGTGTCAATATCTACGCTGGATGTGCCGACAGGACCAGGCTGTGGTTTCAGTGGCCCTCTGGGTAAGGCATTGTTGAACGTCACTGACCTAACCATCATCGGAAAGTTCGCGGTTGGTAAAACATTGATCTCACTGTCGTAAGATGTCGTGGAAGACCTCAGCCACGATCAAAGCTACGGCTTCCAGATGTGCCAGGCAATGCGGGCGGGATGCGTCCCAGTCAACAGCTCTTACGGAAGTCGGAGGACTGGACCATAGTCGGTGGCTGACGCTGGCACAAGGCACATTTCTTTCCAACCCACAAATACTTTATCCAGTTCTGTTTCTATGTTCTGTACCTCGGCTGGGTCAGAAACCTAATTCCATACAATATCATTCACTTATCTCCATAACTTTTCCACTCTTGTTCCAATACCTCGTGACGAGAGTGTGCCGGGTAAGTTTAAGAAAGAATTCCCTTTCATTTACACCTCTGACACTTTTTTAATACGTCTCTCGCCATATCGGCTACTAAGTCACGTTTCATGCCTACATTCCGCTCCCTAAGAGTAAAGGCATTTTGTAAAACAGCCCACTGGGTGGACAGTTCACTCGGAACAAAAGCCTTACTGGGTCCAATAAGTTCACAGAGACCACTTGAACCTCCTCTAGTTTCGGGGGCCATTATGGATATCTGGAATGCAAAATGACAGCAGAACTTCAAACCGTCTTAATTCCTAAATTAATCAAACCGTATAATTCCTAACCTATTCAATTGTTTTAACCTATTCAATTTTCAGCAGTATTTTTTTCTATTTTAATGGCTCTCTCTCTCATCGATGCGATTAAAATGAGCTACTTTTTCGCATATTTATGTAAATTAGTTTTTGGGGCCAAGATGACGCAAAAGAGTAAAAACATGGAAGTTTCAAACGCATTTCGAGAAAATTTCTCAGTTTCCCAGCGGTATAATTTGTACGCCAAAATTTCAACCGCACATGAAGGCAAAAATGTGGGGTGTTAATTTTGGATAAATGCATTCTGAAAGTGCCCGATACATGCTACTGTGGGGGCCCATAGTTAAGAGGTTCCAGACCAAATGAAGGGCTCCGGAAGGCTCAGCAGCAACAGTGCCAACACCGGGGTTTCAAGACCAGCGTAGGGCCCTGACCATCTAAAAGGGCCTCAGGTCAGCTCAGAGGGCCTTGAACTCCTCAAGGGGCCAGGCCCCATGTAGGGGCCCAAAATCAGCTCAGCAGGTCCATACAAACTCAGGGGGCTAGACCAGAAGGGTGCCCCGACGAGCTAAAGGGCCCTAGATCAGCACAATAAGGCCCGAGCAAGCTAAAAGGCCCTATACCACTTAAAAGTACCCAATACCAGCACAGGGGTCCTTGCCAGCTCAGGGGGCACCAATCCTGCTAGGGGCCCTTCGACCAAGCCAGAGACATCTTAATTAAATCATCTCAGGGGCTCTAGACCAGCTCATGACCGTCTCAATAATTCCACCCAAGGGGCTCTTTTTGACTTAGGAGGCACCAAACCAGCCTAAGGTGGTTTCATGGTTTCAGTGGGGCCTGAGGTGGGCTCATACCCGTTAACACGCGCCCCGCTGGGCTCCCTGGCATGACGCACCCCGCTGGGGTCCCTGGCATGACGCACCCCGCTGGGGTCCCTGGCATGACGCACCCCGCTGGGGTCCCTGGCATGACGCACCCCGCTGGGCTCCCTGGCATGACGCACCCCGCTGGGGTCCCTGGCATGACGCACCCCGCTGGGGTCCCTGGCATGACGCACCCCGCTGGGGGGGCGTTTTTCGCCCCCTCCGTATCTCATTTCCCAGGAAAGCTAAAGAAAAATTACTGACGGCTTTCGAAAGCTCTTGACGAGACGAAGATAAATTATAGAAAGCATTTTATTTCAGGTCAAAAATGAGGTCAGCATAGGTCAAAGAAGGTTCCATAGGCTTACTACAGGGCAGTGTACGTTTCCACCTCTAGATATTTACTCAGCGGAGCTGGAGCAAACATTTATACATCATTGGATTCCTCTCGTCGTGGCAAATCGAATGATGTAAATATGACCTTGCTAGTTCAAATTGTGAAATGAACTGACCTTGAGCTAGGTCCGGGTCACAGGGTGACCTGGTATGGTTAACGGCGTGTTAACTGACGGCTAATGGCGTGTTAACGGGTGACCTGGTATGGTCATGTTGCATATCAATCGACTCCCCGTGACAATATAAGTACAATGCAATCAAAATAAGAGCTTTATCTCAATTCAGTGAGAAGTTATTGGCAAAACAACCACTGTATGCTCTTGTAACCTGACATGACCTTTGAGAGGTCAGATGGTCAAAAACTCAACTTAATCGTCAAGATCATGGTAATTATACGCGGGGTGAGGATGTTTAGCCTTATCTATACGCTATTTACTGAAACCGAGCCATTTCAATTTTTCACCATAGACTTATAATGAGGTGACCAGAAAATTGACCCCAGCTTAAGTCCACAATATCAAAATTCCGAGATTGCAGATTTGTAGACCCTAATGACCTTATCATATTGTGAAAGTTTCAAACTGATCGGTTGGCAGATCTTCCTTAGGCGCCGCTTCAAACTCGTGATTTTAGGTTTTGAGGTGAGGTCACTTGACTTTGGATAGCTCCTTCACCTGACATGACCTGACCTAAACAAATTGGGTCAGATGCGTAAAATTTATCAGAGATAAGGTATTCTAAGTTTCGTTGCTCTGCGTTTCTTCCTTTTTGCGTTATCTGGGGAAACCCAGGAGTGGGGGGGCGAATTTCGCCCCCAGCGGGGCGCGTGTAAAGGGGCCACGACAAGCTCAGAGGGCTTTGGTGCGAACACATGGTTTCAAGATCAGTGTGGGGGCTTGTTTATTTAATGAGCCTTGGATCAGCTTGAGGGACTAAATATCAACTCAGGGGAGCCACCGAAAACTCAGGCAGCCCAGGCTCGCCGAGGAGTCACCAAAATAGACCAGGGATAGTTCAGGGAGCCCCAGAGCGGCACAAGGAGCTTAGACAAGCTAAAAGAGGTCATACCAGATTAAAGAGCCTAATAGCAGCACTGGCGACCCTTACCAGTTTACGGGGCCTAAGCCAGCTTGGGATCCCAAGCCCAAGTCTGGAACCTTCTGTGCAAGTCTCAGGGCCCCCCAGAACAGTTCAGGGGCCCCTGGTGAATCTCTCTCTCTCTCTCTCTCTCTCTCTTCTCTGTCTCTGTCTCTGTCTCTGTCTCTGTCTCTGTCTCTGTCTCCGTCTCCGTCTCCGTCTCCGTCTCTGTCTCTGTCTCTGTCTCTGTCTCTGTCTTCAGGGGGTGTAATTTTCTATCTCTTTGGGGGTGCCTGAGCACCCCCAATCCTAATTTGAGCACCCCCAATCATGTGTGGAGCATCCCCAACACATGTGCCGCCCCTGGCTCATCACCGCTGCTCTGAACAGTGCCATCACGCTATCTCATCACTACTGCCCTGATTTATGCCGCCACTGCCACCAACAGTTAATCACTGCCGTCCCCCCCGGATGATTACTGCTGCCTTCGGCTCATCACTGATCAGCTGCCTGATCACTGCCGACCCGGCTGATCTCTGCCGCCCGGGGTTCGTCACAGCCGCCCCCTGGCTGATCGCTGTCGCCCGTGGTTCATTAACTTCCGCGCCCTGGCTGATCACCGCCGTCATCTGACTTATAAATGCCACCCCTGGCTGATAACCCCCTGGCTGATAACTGCCGATCCTGGCTGATCACTGCCGCCCCTGACGGATAAGTGCCGCCCCCTGACTGATAAATGCCGCCCCTAGCCTATCACTGCCGCCACCTGGCTGATCGCTGCCGTCCCCTGACCGATATTGCCGCTCCCTGGCTGAACACTGCCGCTCCTGGCTGATAAGTGCCGCCCCCTGACTGATAACTGCCGCCCCTGGCTGATAAATGCCGCCCCCTGGTTGATCACTGCTGCCCCTGGCTGATCACTGCCCGCCCCTGACGGATAAGTGTCGCCCTCTGGCTGATAACTGCCGCCCTTGCCTAAGCACTGCCGCCCCTGGCTGATAACTGCCGCCCCCTGACTGATAACTGCCGCCCCCTGGCTGATAAATGCCGCCCCTGGCTGATCACTGCCGCCCCCTGACGGATAACTTCCACCCCTGACTGATAACTACCCCCCCTGGCTGATCACTGCCGCCTCCTGACGGATGACTGCCGCCCCCTGGCTGATAATTGCCGCCCTTGGCTGATCACTGCCACCCCTGGTTCATCACTGCCGTCTACCGGGGCAGTGAGCATCCTGGGGATATCTGGACAGTGAGCGTTGATGGGGGAGCATGTTTCTGTGAATACCACTAGCATCATGTCATATCTGAGGAGCGTTAGTTTTATTGTCATATATTCATTCTAATAGTATTTCACTTTTTACATAACGTCAAACTTCATTTTACCTAGTCGGTTACCTTAGTATATCTTGTAAAAGTTTTTAAGTCATTTTTAGTAGTTATATTTTATTTTATTTATTTAATTAAGTTGTTTTTATATAATCTTCTGATACAATATTCACAACCTGACCTGTTTTACCACCTGACTTGTGGAAGCTCGTGCGGAAATGTCCTATTTACGTATTTGATTTAGTGTTATGGGCGCCGTAGGACCCTAGATATCGGCGCACCCTAAAACACCAATATGATGGTGGACCTTCTCCCGGCTGATCACTGCCGCCCCTGGTTCATCATTTTCGCCCTAATTCATGCCACCTCTGACTCACCAATGCTGTCCCCGGCATATTTTGACCCAAACGCGTGCCGCCCCGACTCATCGCTGCCGCCCCTGGTTCATCACTCCTGCCCACTGGCTGATAAGTGTCTCCCCAGGTTCATCACTGCCGCCCTGATTAATCACTACTGCCCTGATTTACGCCGCCCCTGGCTAATCAATACAGTCCCCGTTTTTTTAATCACCCCATATATTATGAGCCGCCTCTGGTTAGACACTTCCTCCCTCGAATCCTCGCTGCTCTCTCCCCCTCCCCCTCACTGCCGATCACTGCGGTCCCTGGTTTATCACTGCCGAGGAGACCAATCCGGCCATGGCCCTCCAAAACCAGTCAAACTTAAGTCCTGCTGTCAGCACAGTTTTGTCAGCAGGAATCTGTAACACCATTCCAGAAAGCAAACAGCAGCCCAATATCGTCTAATCGTTGTCTGTTTGCCTATTGGAGGAATTCTTCAAACCGAGTAAATGGTAGACTGCTGCTTCCGTGCTTTTACTGTTTTAGTGTCAGCCAGGGGTAAAATTTTCTATCTCTTTGGGGTGAGCGAGCACACCCAATCATGATGACTAACCCTAATACATGCGTCGCCCCCGGCTCAGCATTGCTGCCCTGATTCATGCCGGCCCCGGTTCATTACTAGCACCCTGATTTATGCCGCCTTGGTTTATCACTGCCGCCTCCTGCCTATCACTGCCACCCTGATTCATGCCATCTCTGACTTTCCACTGCCGTCCTGACTCAAACAGCACCTGGCTCATGACTGCTGACAGTGGCCCACCAGTAATATCCTCGAATTATCACTGTCACCTTGTTCCATGCCGCCCCCAACTCATCGCTACCGCCTCGGCTAATGAATACCGCCCCTGGCTTATCACTTTCGCTCTAATTCATGCCGCCCGGGCTCACGACTGCTGCTCCCAGCTCAGGGACAGCAGATTTAATTTTCGGGCCGGTGTGCAAGATTTTCGGGAGGGGCGCCTTTCTCCCGAAAATTAGTGTACGTCTCTCTCTCTAGATCTGCCCTCGGGGGAGCTAGAGAAAATCTGTAAGCATCATTGGATTCCCCTCATTGCGGCAAATCGAATGATGTATAATATGACCTTGCTAGGTCAAGTAGTGAACATGACCTGACCTCAAGCTAGGTCAGGGTCACAGAGTGACCCGGTATGGTCATGTTGCATATCAATCGACTCCCCGTGACAATATAAGCACAATGCAAGCAAAATGGGAGCTTTATCTCAATTCAGTGAGAAGTTATTGGCAAAACAATCACTCTATGCTCCCGTGACCTGACAAGACCTTTGAGAGGTCAGATGCTGAAAAAACTCAAGTTTATGGTCAAGACCATGGTAAGAATAGACGGTTTACGGATTTTCAGCTTTATCTATCCAGTATTTACTGAAAACAAGCCCATTCCAGTTTTCATCATAGACTTATAATGGGGTGATCAAAAAGTTGACCCCACCTTAGGTCAATAATATCAAAATTCAGAGATAGCAGATTTGTAGACCCTAATGACCTTATCATATTGTGGAAGTTTCAAACTAATCAGTTTGCTGATGTTCCCTGGGTGCCACTTCAAACTCGTGATTTTAGGTTTTGAGGTCGGGTCACTTGACTTTTAATAGCTCCTTGACCTGACATGACCTTAACTAAAAAATTTGTTCAGATGTGTAAAATTGATCAGGAATAACTTACTGTAAGTTTTGTTGCTCTGCGTCTCATCGTTTTTGAGCTATCTGAGGAAAACCAGGAGGGGGCGAATTTCGCCCCCAGCGGGGTGCGTATTAAGACGTGTATGTAGCTTTGAGATGTCGCCTAAAAACAAACATGTTTGGCAAAAGCTGTAGAGCACCTGCTCAACTTTAAAATAGAATGAAAAATAGAGCTATAAAAGGTGCAAAAAGGCGATTAAAGGGAGATACGCGAAAAAATTGTATTGGCTAGATAAAAGGTCACAAAAAGTTGTTTCAGAAGTCCTATTCTCATTTGTGCGAATTCGGCCTGCAAACGCCTTAAAATTGCTCTCAATGTCAACATTTCTAGACGACTTATCGATAATTCTCACTATCGGTTAAATGACGTTTTCTCGGCTATGACCATCAATTTCTCTAAGAATTAGGTCATATCTATCCTAAGCAGTGATGTAGAAATTCAGACTACCACAGAACAAATTACCAAAGAAAAAATCATTCCAAAATTATTTTGAAACAGAAATATAGAGCTTAAAATAAATCACAATTAACCAATCAGAAGCCTAGGAATTCTCATACCGGGGTCACGTGACCTATCTGACGCAAAAGTTTCGTCATCCTGGGGCTGAAGCAAGGCCTTTAAATGTAGAGGTAGAACGCTCCGCTCTCAAAAAATGGCAACCTCTGTTTCTAGAGACTTTTACGTTGGTGACGTCAGCAGTTGCTCTCGAGGTGTAGCTGCCCATTCATTCAATGTAAATCGGCTACGGATCGTGGGGTGTTCGTATGGTTTCAAGATGCATCTGGCGAGAGGTAGACCCAGGATTTATTACCCCACGTCCACAAAAACAATATTATTGCCCCTAACAGGCAACCTATTCCCTGATAGCCCCGTCTTCTACAATACCCAACGGCAATGCGTTGCTAAGTAGCTCTAGGCGATCGCTGACGTCATCACCATGGTGAATGCCAGATTTGAGGTTGCCATTTTTGGCCTATGCTAAAAAGCCGGAGCGCAACCACCTGGGCTGAAGCAGAAAACGACTCAAGACCCGAGGTACGAAACGGGTGAAGACTTGATTAATTATGTTTTTTTTCGTTTTTAGGGCGAACTAATTCATTTTGTAGTTTTTAAAGGCTTTGCAAAATTAATTTAAATACAAATAGGGGAGAACAGACATTTTTATTACAAAAGAACATTACTTTTCAACTTTAAATAGCTTTCTAAAAGTAAGTGATGGGTGAAAGTTTCAGCATTTTATCGGAACTGTTAACCTATTTCGATAATAAGTGAGTGGCCTGCCAAAATTTTCCCGAAGATACAAAAATAATTGACAGTTTCGTAATCAGGATTTTTTTCAAATAGCATGAAACCACAATAATAATGTTTTCGCGTATCTCCCTTTAATAGCTTTTTTGCAATGAAGGAGTGCCGCCTCCGCAACGCCGCCGCCCCTATGGGGTGCCGCCCCCACCGGCTGAGCACCCCCACAGATTCTGGGAAAATTACACCCCTGTCTGTCTCTGTCTCTCTCCCTCTCCCTCTCCCTCCCTCCCTCCCTCCCTCCCTCCCTCCCTCTCTCTCTCTCTCTCTCTCTTCTCTCTCTCTCTAGGCCAAAAAACAACTGCGGGAAGCCCCATATAAGCTCAGGAGGCTCAGACCAGATAACGTGCTCCGGAGAGCTCAGAGGTCCCAGTGCCAGCTTAAAGGTCCAGATCTGCCCATGGGGCTCAAGATACGCAGTTCCCAGAACAACCCAGGGGCCTCTTGCGAAACTTCCGTCTCAGGAGGCGCAAAATCAGCTCAGGGTGTGCACACCAGCTCAGGGTCCCGAAACCACCTTGGCACGCCCCAGAACAGTTCAGGAATCCCAGACCGAATAAAGAGCCCACTATGAGCTCAAAGACCTATGTGCCAACTCTAAGGGGTCCAGACTAGGCCAGGGACTTCAAGATCAGTACAGGGGACCCGACCATATAAAGGGCCCATACCTGCTAAAAGACCCACACCAGCCCAGGGGCCCAAACCAGCTGAAGCTCTAGCATATTTCAGGGACCGCAGACCAGTTCAAATTCACGGGATCCCAAAACTTCTGAAGTAGGCAGCTTAAGAGGACCCAACATGAACTTGGGAGTTCCGCGCCAATTTAATGACCCATCCCAGCTGAGGGGCCCTGAATCAGCTTAAGGAGATCGAAATCAAGTCAGGAGCCACTTTCCAAGTCAGGGGTCCCAGCACCGCCAGGGGCAACGAAAGACCAATTTAGGGTGCTGCTTAGGTCAGCTAAGGGACCTTACACCAGGGGCTCGGGCTTTTCCGTCTCAGTGAATTCAGCACAGGCGGATCATAGGGGAGGGGGCAAGGGAGCACTTCAGAGGTCAGAAAAGCATCGATCCTGCTAGCTTTGCTGTTTTATTGCTCGACTTCAGTTGTAATTGAGTTTACACGGACCTGTTGCTGATAAACCTGAATGAAAGAAAAAAATGAAATGAACTTAGTTGGGAAAAATTGAGAAATCATGAAAAATTGAGAAGATTGCATATTACTAAAACTGAGACTAATACCCATAGATGTGCAAATAATTCATTCAATATAATATGTTATCAAGATTCTACATCAAACCTACTCATTCTGTAAGCTGGAGATACTAATTTTTTCTTTTGTTAGACTCTAAAAAGTCGTTTTAGTTCGAGGAAACGTTCAAATATCGGGGCAAAACTGATCTCCATTGGGAATAGTAAAGGATTTTTCCTGACTTCTAGGGCACTTGAACCCCCGATGGACCTTCGGCGTCTCCTGAAAGGCCGATGGCGCCCCCCTAAAATGTCGCTTCAAACCCCCCACCCTTCCAAGGATACGAGCATCGGCACGCCCGCGAGAGGATTTGGTATCCACCTGGTAGGTTTAACGACACACAAAAATGGCGCTCCCGCCCTTACCCATTCAGTGACTCAAGTAGACTGCAGATCATTCCTGCTACCAGGAAAGGATATTTTGGAGACGTCAACAATCAAATGGCAATATATTCCGTTTAGCCACTATAATTCCAGGGCTTCATTACCCCAAACCTATACGAGATATAACTTATATGCTTCGCTGGAATATTCCGCAAAAAGAGTGGGTTCATTATGCAAAATTGTGAAAAAAATGCGATGTATTGTCACTCTATCTAAGAGCTGATGACTGCAAGCCATAGTGCGGCGGCGGAGGGAGAGCAGAGGGCGGAGGGACACCTTCTCCACAGCGGAGGGACAGCAGAGGGTGGAGGGACACCTTCTCCACAGCGGAGAGACAGCAGAGGGCGGAGGGACACCTTCTCCACAGCGGAGGGACAGCAGTGGGCGGAGGGACACCTTCTCCACAGCGGAGGGACAGCAGAGGGCGGAGGGATACCTTCTCAACTTTGGATGGAATATTGCGACATTTATGTACGTTATTTGAATCCATGTATATCTAACAATAACGGCAAGTAGTTTTTGGCAGGTTAACGGCGCAGGTTGTTGGGCCTATCCTAAGAAAGAGCGACAGCATTTCCATTCTCGAAAGGAAAATTTTCAGTCACAATTTTAAGGGTTTTTATGTTTGATAATGCATCGCAAAATGAGGAAAGTAGTTTATTTGTGGCGCTCCGGCGGCTGGGTTTCCCTATTTTTCTAGGATATCACGAAACAGTATACGGTACCTTCGCAAAATTCATCCTGTGCTGATCCATACCAGGAGCATGCCTGTTTTGTGTAGGCGGCCCATTTCTTGCCAGGTAGCCCACAGTTGGAGGGGGCATGCACGAAAAAATTTGGCCGTCTCCCGACTCTGAGCCCGTGGCGGGACCCCTGCACGTGTCGTCGTATGCGTGGCTTTGGGGCTCGGCCGGGTTTGCGGTATTTTCATGGCGTACACTCTGAGTCTCCGCCTTGCACTGTCACACATCGTCAGAGGTGTCGAGGCAAACGATTCCAGCCACAGCTGCCACAGCTTTTATTCCACTAAAAATGTTGTCATGATTGGCACACTTCTGATGTTGATGGCACAAGCACGAATATTGGAAGGAAAGCGGCGCGTCGTCTGCCCCGTTTTCCCGCTCAGTGACAACTCGCTGCTACTTGTTTTGACAGGCGTATCTCCAGTTGCGTCCCAGCGACCTCGCGGTCTGAAGCTTCTTCTGAGCCGGTGACGTCACGCCGTGAAATACCCAGTGGGTTACACTCAGACAAGCTCAGAAGGAATACAAATTTCCCACGCTCAAACAGCCAGGGAAGGGACGGATAACCCTGCGGTGGTCGGGACCCGTACCGTATGGCTGGGCCTGGGACCGAATATCAAGCGTTCCACCGTCGGAAGCGTGGAGACCGTCGGCACTAAAGACAAGCAGTCGTCTCCCTCTAGGGTGGCGACGCTGCAGTAATTCTATCCTTTGTTTTTCACTTCCCTCGTCACTTCCGCTCCTCTTTAGGTGCCCTTTCTTCCTTTTGTACTCCTTCCCGGACGTCCTCACTCCTTCTGTTTTCCACCCTTTTATAACATCGGTTTCTAGCCAGCCACTGGCCACCACCTGCGGCAGGTCTACGCCTTATTCGTGTACCTCCCAAACCTGGCCTGTTTCCTTTCTCGGTCCTCTTCTTTTGCCCGCTATAAGGGTATCCGGAGGCGAGGATACGGAGTGCCGCCGTTGGCTTCAGTGGTCTCCACCCACGCCTGGGGCGTGTCCTCCCAGGGCGCTTCTCTTCTCTCTTTAGCTACCACTCCGCATCTCTTTCCCTGCCCTCTCCTCCCTCTGCATCCATCAGAGGGACAAAAGAGGCGAGGGTACCGCTGGTGGGTCGGCTGGTACCCACCCATGCCTGAGGTGAACACGCCTTGACTCACCACGTCCCCGTCACCATGTATTTCTTCTAAGAGCTACCCTGGCGTTGGCTCAAGTAAAGGTTGGACGATGGTTTCGATGGTCAGAACACCCTTCGACGTCGCGTTGATCTTGTCCTTGCTTGCCAAAAATAGCAGTGAAGGCGTTGTTCAGCCTTTCGCCGTACCATCTGCGGTCCCCGGTCGCAAAGCCATAGTCTGGTGCGCGCCAGTGTATTGGCCCTACCCTATATATTTGGTGCGGGGCGACTCTGGGCGACATTCCGGCGCGCAGGCTGTCTCTTTTCACGATTGATCTTACTGCGCCTGGAACTAGCTTTCTTTGTTTGCTGTTTGATTTTCTCGCGCCGCTGGGGAACAGGAAAACAGACGGGGATAGGTCCCTCTTTTTATCACGGTAGTAAGAAGGCAGAATGAAATAAAAAGGAGTCCCCGTTCCGAGCTCGCGCAAATGTAGCCCTTACATTACTCTCACGGAGCGCCAAGTGATGGTCTCAAGAATCCTCTGAGCGTTGGTTCTTTTGTTTTGTTTCGGGGGTGGGGGTCGATTCAGTGTTATGAACAGAGGTGCAGAAACTGGCTAACTCGGCTACCGGGGGAGGTGACACATTTGCATTATTCAAGGTCCATGGCTGAGACAAAATAGAGATTCCGGCTGCAGGGATTACAATCTAAGTACATGTTTTCGAAATACAAAATTAAGCGTATAACAGGGATTTCAATTTAGTAACTTTTTTCAAGTGCACAGCGTACCATTAGTGATCCAACTACGTGTACTATGTTCAGTTTTTACTAAAATCATTGACCTCCGCTGCAGAAAACCCGCATACCGCTGTCACAGTTTCCAGATTTTAGCATACGACCAAATGGTGGCGATTGTTAGTAAGTTGCAGAATGTATCCGACTAGAAACCAGAAATGTGGCAGCCTAATTTCTCAAACAAAAAATGATTGTAGGCATATTCAAGGTATTACCAGTAATACAAATTATACATTAAGGATTTTTATGCCTAATCAATAATAATTTCTCCCGAAAAAAATCAAATTTACACCGTCAGTATCCTCAATTTACTGGCCCCTTTTTCCATGGGTTTGGAATCTGGTACGCCCAGATTCCATGCCCAGGGTACGACTATGAATACAAAAAACATTTTGGAAACAAATCTACGCAAACTGCAGAGCAGCGACATAGCAATGTGAGTGGGAATTGGGTGCTGTGTATGTAGGGGAAAGTAGGTCTATTGCACCCCCTCTAAGGTAAATCACTTGCTAGACGAATGTCTGCTATTTGATCTCGCTAGTGCGGATCAAATTAATTTTTTATAATTTTGTTGTTATTGACAAAAAATTCCTGACCTGAAAATAGCCTATCCTAAGAGTGAATTCCGATCTAAGTGAAACTATGCAAAGGGCGCATTTGCCAAAGTGTGAGGGCAACTGCGCCCGGGGAGGGCGCATTTAAATTCAATTGCGCCCTTCCCTCATACCATGTTAAGTCAATGACACGGTAGAAATAAGCATTAGTGTGAGAGCAAATGGGGCTCGGCTGCCTTCCAAGATTTTCATTTGGAGGGCCTGGAAGTCATTTTTAATATAGTATTCTTGCATTCATTTTGACTTGTAATAATAAAATAACATTCATACAAAAGGGTTTGGATTTGATTTTTTCAACATATATTTTGATAGGGCGCATTTGACCGGGGCGTAATTACTTTGTTGTTTTTGCACGTGCGATTGGTTGGACCAACAGCCTTGGTGCTGGCCGCTAATTTCTTTTACCCTTGTGGAGTAAATAATGACGCCTCACTGGCTGTGAACTGCATGTGACTTCCTATGAACATCCTCCATTCTTCGATAACCTTTGTTGAAGTCTTACGTAGACACTCACTTTAAATCTGCTCTGTTTTATCTTGCGTCACTTTCGTCTAGCTTGCCTCGTTTAGTGTGGACCTTGATCGGCGACCGAAGTACAAATACATGTCCGAAAAGTAAGTGGATGTCACCTAAGCACCAGTTGGTCGATTATTCAGGACGGGAAATGGACGTAACATCTTGGATTTCTCCCAAAAGCTTTTTGAAGACGGAGTTGCCTAATCTGACGCACTCAGCAAGGTATGGAGATTTCTCCCGCTCTGACTCCGATACTATTTGTATTGAAGGTCCTCAAGGCACAGTAAGTTCTCCTTGACCATATAATTGTTGGATCACCGATAACTATGCCTTTAAAATAATTCAAAAACTTGGCAGATTCTCGAGTTTATTAGCTTTTGTCTTCTCCGTATCAGCTAAAATCTTCACTGGAGAACGTGACACTATGACAAAGGGATCCGCACCTGAAAACACGCTGCGAAGGTCATTATATTCTAAAATAGAAACGGCTTTATCTATTACAGTGGCGGAGAACAACTTTACAGTGGCGGAGAACGGCTCTATCTATCTGGCCTTTCCAGGAAGATTGTTCTAGGGATAATTCTCGTGCTAATTCGAAGTTAAAAATGATTATCCTGACAAGAATATTCAAGGTCAAAAATGCAATAAGAGAAAATGTGAAATTACCAGTCTCTACAATTCACCTATTACCCAGCGTTCGTAAAACAACTGAGTGTGTTTGAGAAGATATTAAAAGACGGGTTTGTTTTTTCAACGATTTTTCAACGAATGTTCAGAATACTTTAAGTGAAGCATACAGTCCAATGGAGAAATATACCGGAACTTATAAGCTTTCAATGACATCTATTTAATGACAATGCAGACCGTTTTGCTTCTGTGCGTCATCGTTGCACGCTGGTGGACACCACCAACTGATCATACCGACGCCTTCAGCTATAAAACATTCAGCATCGCCGCAGCTAGCACTGTTTTAGACCCTCGGCGTCCAACTCAGCCGGCTAGATTTCCCAACAGCCCCCATAGGAGGTCTATATTTCTCCGCCTCCTCCTGCTAACAGCCGGAGACGCGCATCCCCATCCAGGGCCCAATCCAGGGCAAAAAGCCGACTAAGGCATGTCACCAGTGCTCAAGGGCTAACGCGAGATAACGGACCATCCAGTGCAACAGATGCAACAACTGGTTTCATCTATCATGCGTCCAGATCACAAAAGCCCAGGTAGCTGCCCTGACACAGTGGTGGTGTCCCACTTGCATGGGCGTAGGTGACAGCCCGCAGTCTACTCGGTTCCAGACACATGACTCAGCCCTTGCAGAAAAACAAGTAAACGAAGCGTTAGCTGATGATATAGCCGAGCTGCGAAGCAGAAATCGAGTGATTCCAAGGATTCCCAAAGGAGCCAGAATCGCGGCAGCAGATGCTCTGGCAACGCTGATCACTACCGCTGCGAGGGAGAGGTCTGCAACTGCCTGGTCTCAGCTACTGAAGTTCCCACTACTGGCCCTGTCATTGCCGCCCAGAGCGGACACAATTTCTGACGAAACCTCTCTTACAACGAAAATAAAGCGTCAGGTTTCGGCATATATGGACAATGGAGACAATGCACTTGCAGTAAACAAGAAATCAGCATCAACGCGGCAACGTAGGAGACTGCTATCAACAGGCGATATATTTCGTAGGCAAGTCGGCGCCAAACTCGGCAACGGCGATATCAAGGGTGTCCTAAGGATTCTGACGTCCAGCGATGAGGCGGTGTCGCCGTCTGAAGAGACCATCTCCGGTCTCAGACTCAAGCACCCAGAAACCCCTCAGACCTGGAACTACACTGAAAACAAAACGACACAAGGATACTGTGTTAACACATGAAAATACACAGAGATGCTGTGTTAACACAGCTCCCGCGCGACAAACTAACACAACAATTTTAGTCGCCGCTGGCAGTGTGTTTTTCAAGTGTGTTTTCCCAACACAAGAACAGTGTGTTAGCACAGTGTGTTACACATTGCATTTACACACTGGTACTGTGTGAACACAGGGAGCCTACACAAACTCCTTGTGTCTGAATTTTCCAAAAACACACGACTTGGCGCGTTACACATTTTATTTACACAACAGCACTGTGTTAACACAGCAATGCGACACAAAATTCCTTTGACCAAAATAACTAAAAACACAGAAATATACGTATTGACCACTGCATTTAAACACAAGATCTGCATTAACCCATGGGCGGATCCAGGATTGCGGATTGGGGGGGGTGGGCACCTTCCGGGGGCGCCATCCGGCCCGGGGGGACGCCACTTTTGACCGGCAAAAGCTATACCGTGTCGAGGGTCGATCGGGGATGGGAGCATGAGCCCCCTTGGCCCCTGGATCCGCCTATGCATTAACCCGAAAATTTTACACAACATTCCTGTGCACAAAATTGCTAAAATCAGACTTCAGCGGCGTGTTACTCCTTGGATTAACACACTTCTGCTATACTAAAATAACTACATTAACAAGTTATTCATGCATAAACACAATATTTTGGCATACTGCGTACACGGCATAGCTGATACGCTAACATAAATAGTTGGTACAAATGAACGTTAAAGGACACATGTGCATTGCACTATACAAACCAACAGAATTTAAAATGTGATAGCATATAGGTAAAATTACGAACAATGATTCAGTACGATCGTGCAGTAACAATATTTCAATTCATCGAGGACTTGAAATATTGTAACCGCATTTATTAAACGATTGAAACGAGAGAGAGAGAGAGAGAGAGAGAGAGAGAGAGAGAGAGAGAGAGAGAGAGAGAGAGAGAGAGAGAGAGAGAGAGAGAGAGAGAGAGAGAGAGAGAGAGAGAGAGAGAGAGAGAGAGAGAGAGAGAGAGAGAGAGAAATGCAGGGCATAAGATAAAGTGATAAAAAAGAGAAAGAGGGATAAATGCAGGACATAAGATAGTGATAAAAACAGTCTTATGAACAGAACCCAGTTTGCGTTCAACCAAAGGCTCTCACGATGTAGTTAGCAGGTCGCAGCAGTATCCTGAAAGGCAGAACCATGGTTAGAAGGGTAATTTACAATGCACAGTTGCTTTCTCAAATGCAACATATAGAAGGCTTGATATGCCTTGAATATACAATCTATACACCAAATTCAGTAAAGGAAATTAAGTGGCAGTCGCCACCGAAAGGATACCGCAAAATTCGAGATCAGCTCTTTTCATACTGCGAAAAAGCAAAACGCATGGGAACATGGTTTTTCATTTTCGATTACCAGTTGGTCGGTTCCACGGCATATTTTGGAAGTAAGATTAAAAATATGTACAATTCTCACCTGAGGCAATTAAAGTCTCACTCGAAGCTGTGTACTGAGTTAGACCATCAAAGGACATCGCCGGCCGACAAAGAATGCTCAGGATACACCATCTCCCATCAACTAAAACTTATCTAAACATACAACATCTCCCAGAAATTACAAGTTTATTCAAACACATCTCAAAGGAACATTGTTTCTCCTATGAGTGTGCAGTCTGGATCTCTCCCAACATCCAACGAAAAGTAGCATACAGATGCTAGCCGAGCATATCATGTAACATGGGCAGTTAATTTAGTTAGGGATGGAACAAATCCAAAATTCGGGGAATGTAGCAACATTTGTACTCGATGTGACAAAAAGAAACCACCTACGAAGTTGCGCCCACGCACCGGACACAGACAGCCGGGGTACTCTTTGCTATGCTCGACGTGCTAAAAACGAGTGTCGCGTTTAAAGTACAACGCATCTGTTGTTGAGCTCAGACTAAACCATACAATGAAGAGACAAAAAGAAACCACCTACGAAGTTGCGCCCACGCACCGAACACAGACAGCCGGGGTACTCTTTGCTATGCTCGACGTGCTTAAAACGAGTGTCGCGTTTAAAGTACAACGCATCTGTTGTTGAGCTCAGACTAAACCATACAATGAAGTGACAAAAAGAATCCACCTACGAAGTTGCGCCCACGCACCGGACACAGACAGCCGGGGTACTCTTTGCTATGCTCGACGTGCTGAAAACGAGTGTCGCGTTTAAAGTACAACGCATCTGTTGTTGAGCTCAGACTAAACCATACAATGAAGTGACAAAAAGAATCCACCCACGAAGTTGCGCCCACGCACCGGACACAGACAGCCGGGGTACTCTTTGCTATGCTCGACGTGCTTAAAACGAGTGTCGCGTTTAAAGTACAACGCATCTGTTGTTGAGCTCAGACTAAACCATACAATGAAGTGACAAAAAGAAACCACCTACGAAGTTGCGCCCACGCACCGGACACAGACAGCCGGGGTACTCTTTGCTATGCTCGACGTGCTGAAAACGAGTGTCGCGTTTAAAGTACAACGCATCTGTTGTTGAGCTCAGACTAAACCATACAATGAAATGACAAAAAGAATCCACGAAGTTGCGCCCACGCACCGGACACAGACAGCCGGGGTACTCTTTGCTATGCTCGACGTGCTAAAAACGAGTGTCGCGTTTAAAGTACAACGCATCTGTTGTTGAGCTCAGACTAAACCATACAATGAAGTGACAAAAAGAATCCACGAAGTTGCGCCCACGCACCGGACACAGACAGCCGGGGTACTCTTTGCTATGCTATCCATGGGTTCCAAATCCACCTCACCTTCTTCGGTTCTGTTAACTGCAGACGCCCTGGGCCCAGAGGTGCCCTGAGCAAGCAGCCAGGCATTTCCATGCTTTGCTTCAAAATGCTCCTTCCAGTATCGAATGGTTGAGTATGACTCAGAACATACTGGGCACGCAATGAAGAAACCGGATGATTTATGAGCTTTCAAGTGTTTGCAAAAATGTTTGATGTCTTCAGATGAAAACTGGCACAATGAGCATGAAAAGGTGCCACAAAATGTGTTGCCCTAAAAAGGAACAGGGTTGGCAGTGAATTCAGTACAGAAAAGTGATACAAATTTACTCAATGAAGATTATCTATGCAGGGATGTGCGAACATATCCTTTAAATTTTCCTGTTTTCATTTCAAGGATTTCAAGTAGTTTATTCAGTGGCTTCCGCACATGTATTCAGGTACACAACACCACAACAAACATCCCCTAGACAGTACATTTCAGAGGGAAACACTTGACAGGATTGAAAGAAAATAAGGAACGCCAGAATGCGAACGTGGGGGGAGTGTAGCCATACACGAGGATTCGAGAAATGAATAGAAAAAACTGGAAAACGGTTTCTCGACGTTCAAAAGGACTGTGGAAAAGGCAAAACACAATTTCTATAAAGCCATTTGTTTTTATATGATCGCTATTGACATTGTTTTAAATTTAATTTGACATTAAGTTTTAAATTTTAAAACAGGCCAATAGTTTTCAAATTATTTCCAAAAAACCAAGCCCTGATCTTTTTCCATTGAAGCCATCACACGTGTATTATTACACACTCATCACACTAGGGTTAAAAGTATAAAACAATAAAAACGGTATCGACTTTACATCCCCAGCGGACACAGGCAGCGACAGACAATCCAGCAACTGGGCGCTATCAGGCCCCTATTACCTCTCAGGCCCCTATTATTCTCTATTAACCTGATCAGGCCCCATGGTCCGCGGACGCCGACACCGACACTTAGCTCAGCTCGAACAAGACTCTGGATTTAGGGGGAGACGGGTTACTAGGAACGTTAATCACTACCATTCGTTTTCTATTTTCCACTTTTTGAAGAAAGCATATGCAAGACATATGGAGAAGACAAGCGTAATGCAGGAAAGGCCCCAACAACACCCCACACCCATTAGCAATGACAAAACCCTCTGCATGTGCGCGAATAAAAATGACAGAGCAGGTGAACACACTCATGTGTGTTGACCTGTGTGGACCTGTGTGTTGAACAAATTATATGTTAGCAAATTGTGTATGTCTACGTGTACATCTATGTGAAAAAATAATATGACAAATGATAAATTCCTAGCACAGGCAACTCATATGCACAGGAGATGCTAGTGCGCTTTTGTGATCACACTTGTGCACATTGCAGTGCGCGAGTGTGATCAAAATAGAGATCATAGAGAACGGAGTCCAAGTCTGCCGGTCTTTTGCCTCAAAATTCGGATAATCTGTATGGTAAGACCATGATATCTAATCCATAGTAAGACTTTAGCCTAGATCATAGGGGCATGGATTTTCGAAACTCATGGGGGTGCCCGAAACATGAACGCTGTCAACTACGACAGCACGAGGATTTTCCAGACTCTTTCAAGTTCACCGCGACCCTCTTAAAAGGCAGCCAGGTAGCAGTATAAAAAATGAAAATAACAAATACCGTGGGCCCACCCATTGCGCAGCCCCCATAAGGATAGAGTAAACTTCACATCAGTCCTTTAGCACGCCCATTGACGGAGGGGCCGGTACCCACCTCCCTCGGGTTTTTAGGAGACAGCTGACAAACGGCGGAGCGTAGCTCCGCCGTACTTGGCATACCTATTTTCTGAACATTTTTACAACTTCTGTCAATATGTTAAGGTTAGGTTATCTTAACCCTCGCCCCACCGGGGGCCATCGATGGCCCCTAAGGTTTTTCCGGGATAGCAGAAAAACGACGAGGCGCAGCACCGCGGTTGAGGGCTCTACCTCTCACTGCATCATTTTCCCATCATCCCTGAAATTTTTACCCCGGGTCACCCAAGGTCAGGTCACCAGACGAGGTCAACCAAGGTCACCTCACTTCACCTTTAGAGCTCTGTAAGAGCTACATTTCAAAGTCGATCGATTTGAAACTACCTACACTTCATGACCCCTCCAGGGTCTACAAGGTGTATATCCGGGATTTTTCGATTTCGTGCCCTGAGGTCAGGTCACGAGGCGACCTCTCCCATTGGAAAAGCATGGGGAAAAGCTATTTCATGATATAAAAGCCACAAAAATGATTGCAAATACTCAGACTGCTCAGAACAACGTTTTTGGACACCCTTTCACGGATCCCAGGGGTCATATTTGCCCTTTGACTTTTCCAAGGTCATCCAAGGTCACCAGAGGTCAAAAACAGTATTTTGACAATAACTTTTGACCTAATTGAGCTAGAGCGGTGAAACAAACACCATCGTGTTTGTCTTGTCACTGGCTTTCATTTGATATACGGCAAGGTCACTTTTTGACCTTTCGTGACCTCAGGTCATATTAGGTCACGAGGTGACCTCTGGCGGTCAAACCACTGGCGGGAGGTCTTTACGTTCCACATAGCGGAAAAAGTACTGGCAATTTGCTATCAAATGTACTTTACCAGGCCTCAATAGCTCTAATGACATAAGAGTTATGCCCAGTTTGCTTAATCATTGCATATTTGAGTGAAAATAGCCGATCTTGACCTAATTTGACCTCTGGAGGTCATACCATTGACCTGAGCACTAAAACATGCGAAGTAATTTCTTACTGAATTCACGCGAGCTTTCTATTGCACTTTGCAGATTTGCGCTAACGCCCATATTTTCGGAGTTAGAGGGGGGCCATCGATGGCCCCCGGTGGGGCGAAGGTGGCGCCGGACCCCCGGTGGGGAGCGGGTTAAGTCAGGGCACCAGTACAGGTCAAGTGACCAGACCTAAAACAAAGTTTATGACAGCAAAAGTCAGAACCGGGTGAACCTATCCGATTGAAACTCATAGCACATCATGGACCCACCGAGTTCTCTAAAATACATTCTAGTATTTTCGGTATTAATAAATTCCGGTAATATCGATGACCTAAGGTCAGGTACAAGCCATGACCTCTCCATTGGAAATACATGGGGAAAATGATTTAACTGAATAGCTTAACGTGTCAATGGAATAATGGCATACCCACTAGTCAGTTGATACCATAAACATGTACTCCAGGGTAAACAAGTACACACCATAGTTATCACAAATAAGAATGAGAAACTGTATGACTTCCCTCAGTCTGATCTGGTCCAACTTTCCTGCTGCCATAGGCCAGTAAAAACAGGTACTCTCGGCCACATGCAATCAGTGCCACCAAGCTGATGATTCAAGCCATCCTCGAATTCTGAGGTAAACAAACAAACCATACACACAACAGAGGCCACAAACACAGTTCTCTCATAGGAGCATGGAAATCCCACCACATGATGCCGGTACACTCTCTGGAGTGCGGGCAATCGTCGCTACCAAGCTGCATGTTCAAATGTGCAGCAGATGAAGATAATTGTGAATGTGTTGAACGAGCAAACATATGGAACTGCATAATCCGGAGCCAGGTCAACCAGCGCATGTGCACCACATGAAAGTGTGCCCCACGTCTTTGACCCCATGAGTTGCTGATCCCTGAATTATGCCAAGGTGGTCACAAATATGGGGCTACACGACCTAGTGTATGGTAATGTGTGCAAGCATGCATGTACACATTAATCCAGGTAATGTGATAGAAAAGATGCATTATAACCTTCAATGCATGCCAATTATCCCCACTGACTTCATCGCCTTATGCATTGACAACAGACTGCACAGTGAGCGGCTTGTATCTAGCAAAAATGATTTCTTTTCAGGGCCCCATTCCATAAAAGGTGTAACTTATGTCAATAGTGTAGAAGTAGAATAATGCAGTGTATAAAGTGAATAATACACTTAAATCATGTTTCATAAAAATTCAGTGTAAAATACAACTACTTACAAAGTTACACCTCTATCACCTACTCTGCACTAGAATGTAGCATAGAATATTCCCAATCCTGTTTTATATAACAGACAACATGTAGGTACGTTGAATTTTAAAACACTCCTGAAAAGCTATGCAAGATGTAGCAGAGTTTATCAGCCAATGATGCAAAACAAAAAATATATAATTTCTCCTGAAATTCTGAATCTCAGGCAAAACTATTGTAGTGAAGGACAAAGTTGTGAATGTAAACAACATTTAGATAAAAAGGTGTTAATTTCTTCCTTCCACAAGTTTGAAGTAAGATTTACTCATGGCAAGTTGAGCTGATATTTAGAGTTATATGGCAATTTGGTACAACAACAAATAAAAGCTATTGATCTAGGTACCGACTGGCATCTAGGTATTATTCACAGACGTTAACTCTATTCCTTTCCCAGTTTCACGAAATTATTAGGTTCATAAACCTTACCCAGTTCACTCATGCTCAGTAGGCACACTTCAACCTCAGTTCCACTAGAGTACCTACGCTTGCACAATAATAACACATGAACCTTTCAGGGCCTTGACAGACTTACCTCCATACATATATTCACAAAAAAACGAGCGAATGAAACATACACAGGCATGGGTTAAAACAGACATGGATTAAAAACAGCAGGATGACACGTGGAGACGGCCTTAAAAGACCCCCGGCAGACCAACCCACGAGGCGGGGACGGCTCACGCGAGCGTGTAGTGAGTCACGAGCGTGTGGCGAGCGTGTAGTCGCGCGAGAGTGAGTGGGCGTGTAGTTTCCATGAGTAGCTGTGGTGACGGAGCCGGAGCGACATGCGGTAAGCGCTCAGAAGGGGAAAAAAAGGAAAAAAGGAAAAAAAGGAAAATATAAAAAATATAAAATAAAATAAAATAAATTCATGGGTAGGTGGTGGTTGATCGTGCCGCATCTACCATGATGGTGCCGCATCATTTATGGTGGGTGATGGTGATTGGGTGGTTGATTTTCACCGGACTGAGCCCGCCCCCGCCGCGCATCCGACGGCCGCGGCGAACCAGACGGCCGCGGCGAACCAGACAGAGTACCTAACTACCTGACGAGTCACAGCAAGCAAACTGCAAAAACAGGGTGTTGCCAACAAAAATGTGTTGTATATTTATTATGTCTGCTGTTAGCTCGCCTTCTACCACAGTATTTTTCAACTTTGTGAGAAATTTGATAATCAAATAATAATTATTAATAAAATAATCGATTAAGAGCAGGTAAGTACAATGATTTCCTTTAACTAATCAAATAAAAATAAATATATGCGCTTTTTCATCTTAATAAAAGTTATATGTTAGATTTGGAACATAGACGGATCCAGGGGGTAAGGGGGCATGCCCCCAATCGACCCTCAGGCGCCCCTTGAAAGGTCGATGGCGCCCCCTGAAATGTCGCTTCCCATCCCCCCAGGATGCAAAAATCGGCGCCCATCAATAGGATTTCGTACCCATCTGATAGGTTTCATGGCGCCCCCGACCGGATGCCCCCCAATCAGCAATGCTGGATCAGCCTATGATTTGGAGGAAGTAATTCCATTCTGGAATTGGGCCTAATTTACGCATATCTTGAATTTACGCTGCATTTCATACCTACGTTGTCTTGGTATGAATGTTGCCGCTCTTTATGAAAGGTTATTCTGTTTCTGAGTACAGTGTAGCTTGCAGGTGAACGTGGTGCAAAACATGTCACATTACTACAATTTTTATGAAACTGTCTGCTGGTCTTAATTAGCAGTCCCTTGCATTTGTGTCAATATTTCATCGTTGGAATTGTTGCAAGGACCTTTCTGCTTTCATTAACATTTAAAAACATCAGACTTTTTGCGGAATTCAAATGAATCATAAGGAATATTTTTAGAATTTGTTTTCCTCCAAGCGTTCCTTTTCATAATCGAATATGCCCAAGGTTCATCTCCTGCACCTAGGGCCTTTTTATTTTGTTGTGTCCGTGCAGGCAGCTACAATGAAGCTTGCTCTGCTGGAAAGTAAAGCAGATTCTGAATCATGGAGGCGAAATTAAGTTATTGGTAGACTTAAAAGGAAGGGTTTTTGGGGGGGGTTATGAAGTTGAGTAGGCCTTCAGACTCGGTCATTTCATGTGAGGGTGTTAACAAGCAGCCACAACACAGAAAAAGTGTTGCTTGTCATACAGAGCAAAACACAGTACAGTACACACCTAATATATTCTACAGTAGGCACCTAATATATAATTTCATATAATTATTGGATAATTGTATGGGAAAGATCACCTGGCACCACAGACTGAGGTCCCCATAATGCCAGTGTTTTGTTTGGTTTGAAATATGTGTGCTAAACTAATTTTTTTAGGAGAAAAAGGTTTCTATCCATTAGGGCTCTGTACGTAAGCTGAGGCATTATGGAAACTGCTGTCGCTGGATCCTGATCCTCAGCTGTATCTTTATCAGCCCAATGCGCATGGAAACCAGGTGATGGGCAAGGTGATGTAAAGAGGGCAGTCATAGGTTAAGCCCTAAATCTGATATCCTACTGAGGGAAGCACATTGAGTAAAAATAGAATAAAGCCCTGACTTTGCTGCATGTCTTCTCCATTCTTTTTCTCCTGCGGGATCTTTCCTATACGTTGTATGTACTGTTTTATCTGTGTTTTTATTCTGCAATATATGAATGGGTGTAATTTCACTCATCAAAAAAGAAAATCAATAATTACAGTAGTATGAAAAAGAGAAAATGGGTTCCATGAACCAGGAGACTGGACTAGTTCCAGAAAATCTTCGGCGTGATGGGGGAGGGGCGCCAGGGCCAGTTTTTAAAATCCACCTACTGCAAATATTTTATATTTCTAGTGCACATTGTACGGCAAATGCGCTCTCCTGTAAAATATTGTTGCATTACTTTTCAAGCTAGAAGACAGATTGTTAATTTTCTACTACCTATTTGCCTCTGGAAAGGCAAAGAGCTTCTATATACAGTATAAGGTTCTACAATGCCCCACAGCCGAAGAGAAATTAAGATGATTGCATATATGTTTTTCAACTGAATGAATCCACGGCACATTGGCTATAGCTATTTGCTTATATGGTGTTTGCAACATGCTTGAGAGCAGTCCAAATTCATGCTTAACATAAATTTTCTGAACACTGCAATGATTGTTTCTCACCTCTGCCATCACACGGTAGAAAAAGTAGGTCACATTTTTTTCGAATTTGAGATTTTGGTATCATTTGATGCAGAAAGGCAAGCTGCATCTACTTATCACATGCTATAACAAAGTTCACCTAAATTTCTTATTTATATTGTCTTTTCAATTCAGTTCCAGGGCTCCGCTAATGTTAAGCAAAATGGAAAATTCGCTCTCCTGTAAAATAATCTGAATGTGACACACACTTTTCTTCCGTCTGACTGCCGACCTGGTTTACTCACCTGCAGTGTTTCCATTATTGAAGGAACTAGGGTGCCCAATGACATGATGGTGGTTCCAGAAAATCAACCATTTAAAGCCATGGTTTTAACTCTACTCCCTAGAGGAACTCACTTCAGTAAAGCAGCTCCAATGCACTTTCATATGTGGTTCATCTAAGATTTTCAAAGTGCTAATGCCGAAAAAAACATTTAGGTATGTGAGGAAATGTTAAACTTTTCATTTAAAGATAACAGAAATATAGCTAACGGTATGATTTCCTCTACAATGAACATTTACTTCTTGTTTGTGTTGCATCAGTCTGTGGTTGTCCAAACCTTGGAAGTTTTTTAGCTCTTGTTTGCACTGTCCTCTTCGGGAATAACAATCACAAGGGAATAATGACTCTCTGGCAGACATACTACGTCCTAGATCACAGATATATGCCAAACACACCAACTTATACTATTAAATAAAAGGCGAGCAAACAATGGTCACCTCTCTTCCCGACGCCATTCGCATCCCCCCCAGGATGCAAAAATCGGCGCCCATCAATAGGATTTCGTACCCATCTGATAGGTTTCATGGCGCCCCCGACCGGATGCCCCCCAATCAGCAATGCTGGATCAGCCTATGATTTGGAGGAAGTAATTCCATTCTGGAATTGGGCCTAATTTACGCATATCTTGAATTTACGCTGCATTTCATACCTACGTTGTCTTGGTATGAATGTTGCCGCTCTTTATGAAAGGTTATTCTGTTTCTGAGTACAGTGTAGCTTGCAGGTGAACGTGGTGCAAAACATGTCACATTACTACAATTTTTATGAAACTGTCTGCTGGTCTTAATTAGCAGTCCCTTGCATTTGTGTCAATATTTCATCGTTGGAATTGTTGCAAGGACCTTTCTGCTTTCATTAACATTTAAAAACATCAGACTTTTTGCGGAATTCAAATGAATCATAAGGAATATTTTTAGAATTTGTTTTCCTCCAAGCGTTCCTTTTCATAATCGAATATGCCCAAGGTTCATCTCCTGCACCTAGGGCCTTTTTATTTTGTTGTGTCCGTGCAGGCAGCTACAATGAAGCTTGCTCTGCTGGAAAGTAAAGCAGATTCTGAATCATGGAGGCGAAATTAAGTTATTGGTAGACTTAAAAGGAAGGGTTTTTGGGGGGGGTTATGAAGTTGAGTAGGCCTTCAGACTCGGTCATTTCATGTGAGGGTGTTAACAAGCAGCCACAACACAGAAAAAGTGTTGCTTGTCATACAGAGCAAAACACAGTACAGTACACACCTAATATATTCTACAGTAGGCACCTAATATATAATTTCATATAATTATTGGATAATTGTATGGGAAAGATCACCTGGCACCACAAACTGAGGTCCCCATAATGCCAGTGTTTTGTTTGGTTTGAAATATGTGTGCTAAACTATATTTTTTTTAGGAGAAAAGGTTTCTATCCATTAGGGCTCTGTACGTAAGCTGAGGCATTATGGAAACTGCTGTCGCTGGATCCTGATCCTCAGCTGTATCTTTATCAGCCCAATGCGCATGGAAACCAGGTGATGGGCAAGGTGATGTAAAGAGGGCAGTCATAGGTTAAGCCCTAAATCTGATATCCTACTGAGGGAAGCACATTGAGTAAAAATAGAATAAAGCCCTGACTTTGCTGCATGTCTTCTCCATTCTTTTTCTCCTGCGGAATCTTTCCTATACGTTGTATGTACTGTTTTATCTGTGTTTTTATTCTGCAATATATGAATGGGTGTAATTTCACTCATCAAAAAGAAAATTAATAATTACAGTAGTATGAAAAAGAGAAAATGGGTTCCATGAACCAGGAGACTGGACTAGTTCCAGAAAATCTTCGGCGTGATGGGGGAGGGGCGCCAGGGCCAGTTTTTAAAATCCACCTACTGCAAATATTTTATATTTCTAGTGCACATTGTACGGCAAATGCGCTCTCCTGTAAAATATTGTTGCATTACTTTTCAAGCTAGAAGACAGATTGTTAATTTTCTACTACCTATTTGCCTCTGGAAAGGCAAAGAGCTTCTATATACAGTATAAGGTTCTACAATGCCCCACAGCCGAAGAGAAATTAAGATGATTGCATATATGTTTTTCAACTGAATGAATCCACGGCACATTGGCTATAGCTATTTGCTTATATGGTGTTTGCAACATGCTTGAGAGCAGTCCAAATTCATGCTTAACATAAATTTTCTGAACACTGCAATGATTGTTTCTCACCTCTGCCATCACACGGTAGAAAAAGTAGGTCACATTTTTTTCGAATTTGAGATTTTGGTATCATTTGATGCAGAAAGGCAAGCTGCATCTACTTATCACATGCTATAACAAAGTTCACCTAAATTTCTTATTTATATTGTCTTTTCAATTCAGTTCCAGGGCTCCGCTAATGTTAAGCAAAATGGAAAATTCGCTCTCCTGTAAAATAATCTGAATGTGACACACACTTTTCTTCCGTCTGACTGCCGACCTGGTTTACTCACCTGCAGTGTTTCCATTATTGAAGGAACTAGGGTGCCCAATGACATGATGGTGGTTCCAGAAAATCAACCATTTAAAGCCATGGTTTTAACTCTACTCCCTAGAGGAACTCACTTCAGTAAAGCAGCTCCAATGCACTTTCATATGTGGTTCATCTAAGATTTTCAAAGTGCTAATGCCGAAAAAAAACATTTAGGTATGTGAGGAAATGTTAAACTTTTCATTTAAAGATAACAGAAATATAGCTAACGGTATGATTTCCTCTACAATGAACATTTACTTCTTGTTTGTGTTGCATCAGTCTGTGGTTGTCCAAACCTTGGAAGTTTTTTAGCTCTTGTTTGCACTGTCCTCTTCGGGAATAACAATCACAAGGGAATAATGACTCTCTGGCAGACATACTACGTCCTAGATCACAGATATATGCCAAACACACCAACTTATACTATTAAATAAAAGGCGAGCAAACAATGGTCACATCTCTTCCCGACGCCATATGCAGCAGTTATCTGCTGAAAAGATGGCGGACGGGCCGGAAGCTCATCAAAAAAATGGCAGAAAAACACAGTATTCTTGGGTACGCAACACAAGGTTTTGTCTGCAGCAACACAAGATCTGTGTGCGCACAGAATCCCTGTGTCAAATTCTAAATGTTTGTGTAAGCCATTGTGTATTTTTCTCGCCAAAATCCGTCGACACAATCTCCTCGTGTCGGTAGCACCTCGTGGCTGTGCTGCCGGTGCAAAACACATCCTGCGTGGGTTGCTCACCCAAGGTGCGTGTGTTTATTTACCTGACACACGGGCCTTGTGTCGTTTTGTTTTCAGTGTACCACGGTGCCCTGATAAGGGAGTGGAGCTGCCATTGAAGGTATCGGAGGCCGAAATAATTGCTGTCATTTCTGCTTCAACCCCGGCTCCAGTGGTGGCTTATATGGCCTGCGTCCGGCGCACCTCAAAGATCTCACCAGCAAATCAGCAGGTGAGGCCGGCGTGTGTCTGGTCTCGGCGCTCACAGGTCTGGTTGACAAAGTCCTGCTAGGCGAGTTGCCGGCTGCAGCACGGGACACATTCTTCACGGCGTCACTGACCGCTTTGAAAAAGACTGATGGTGGTGTACGACCTATAGCCGTCGGCTCTGTTTACAGAAGGCTGGCCACAAAAATTGCTCTCAAGCCCCTGACCGGAGAGCTCGGGCAGCAGCTACGGCCAGTGCAGCTCGGTTTTGGCATTCCAGGTGGCTGCGAGGCAGCAGCGCACGCGTCCAGGCTCTTCATACAGAATATGAGTAAGGACGAAGTGCTTGTGAAAATAGACATGAAGAGTGCATTTAATTCAATCCGCCGAGACAGCTTTCTTCGAGTCGTCCGTACCCGCACTCCGTCCTTGTACCGACTAATGTGGCAAGCATATGCAGCTCCAACTCCTCTTTATTTTGGAAACACCAAGATAATGTCATTTACGGGTCTGCAGCAGGGTGATCCCGCCGGTCCTGCCGTTTTCTCTCTGGCAATAGACGCGGCGGCACGGGGTAGTTGTGCAACATTTAAATCCTGGTATCTGGATGATGGGACTGTTGGTGGAAATGTGCACGCTGTCTGTCAAGACATTGAGCACATTATTCCGGCTTTATCCAACCTTGGTCTAGAAGTAAATAATGAAAACTGTGAATTTTTTATATCCAACTCAATCGCGGAATCAGAGCATCAGGTTAACACTGCCAGGCTGCACCGCCAGTTACCAGGAGCTGCTGTAAATATCATGCCCATTATGTTGGGTGTACCTCTCACAGCCGCAGCTACAGAGACAGTGATTTCAACGAAGGCCAATGATTTACAACGCATGATGGACAGGCTGCAGTACGTAGACGCTCACTCTGCACTGTTTTTGTTGAAGAACTGCTTGGGGATCCCGAAATTACAGTACTTGCTTCGCGCCGCGCCCGTGTACCGCCAGCCCGACATACTGGAGCCGATTGACGACATGGTGAAATCGGCTGTAACCAGCATCACCAATGTGCGGTTCGACGCCGATAATTGGCAGCAGGCTGTTCTCCCTACCAGATAAGGCGGACTGGGCCTGCGACGCACATTAGATCTAGCGCTACCCAGCTATGTGGCATCTCTCCACCATTGCCTGCAGCTGGTGGCGTCGATGTTGCCCGAAAAGCTGCACCCTCGTCTGTCAGCCGAGCAGAAAATGGCCGTGGCTGCCTGGCGGGTTGCGGCAGACGGGGAGGAGCCGCCGGCAGATGAAGCTTCCCGAAATCGGCGCGCTTGGGACTCTGTGCTGGCTGAAAAGTCCCGCCCTTTACTCCTAGCTGCCGCCAACCAGCTGGATCATGCCCGTCTTCTGGCAGCTGGCACTTCGGAAAGTAGCGCTTGGCTCCATGCCCTGCCATCGGCCAATTTAGGTACGCTTTTAAACCCCGAAACATTGAGAATCGCCGTGGCGCTTCGAGTCGGTGCCCCTGTGTGCGAGCCACACATGTGCCGATGTGGAACACAGGCGGACAGCAGAGGGCATCATGCCTTGACCTGTCGTTTCAGTGCGGGCCGCCATCCCCGTCACACCGCACTGAGCGATGTTGTCAGGCGGGCTCTACAAGTCGCCGGCATTCCTTCCGTCCCCGAACCTAGTGGCGTGGACCGCGGTGATGGCAGGCGACCGGATGGCATGACGGTGTTTTCATATGCAGAGGGGAAGTCGTTGGTGTGGGACGCCACCTGCATCAACACATATGCAGCTTCTCACCTGCTGGCCGCAGCCAGCGCTGCCGGCGCGGCAGCCAAGGAAGCGGAAGCAACCAAAGTGAGGAAATATTCCTCACTTTTGGACCGCTATATAGTCCAGCCTGTTGCCTTCGAAACCAGTGGGGCATGTGGCCCAGCAACAAAGTCTTTCCTGCGCCAGCTGGATGCCAAGTTGCGCACAGCAACCGCTGACCCGCGGGAGATGGCCTGGCTGTGGCAGCGACTGGCGGCGGCGGCGGTGGTAAGAGGGAATGCAGCTTGTGTGCGACTCACAAGTAATTTCTCACCCATCAACGATGTTTCATTCGGGCTAAAAGAAGGAAAAGAGGAAATGTCAAAGAAGATTTCGGAGTGTAAATTACGACTGTCACCATTGCCGGCCGGCGTCACTGGCCTAGAGAATCTTGGAAATACTTGTTACATGAACGTTGTATGCCAGGTTTTAGCGCATACTAATGATTTTGTCCATCATTTCACGAGTGGTCTGTCCTGGGAGAACCTGAATTCACGGTCTGCAACTCGCAGTGACATTGCTGAGGAAACAGCGCGTCTCCTGGTGATTATTTGGTCGCCGAAATATCCGTTTGCGTCGCCACACATGATCCGGAGATGTGGTTCGTACCCAGCGAAGTGAATTCGGTGAAGACCGCACGCATGACGCACATGAGTTTTAATGTTTCTGCTGGAATGGCTACATGAAGATCTGAATGCTGCTGCTCATTCCGAAAAACCTTTACCAGTCCCCAAAGAATTGGATGGTTACAGCTCTGGTGATATTGTCTGGCATCAGTTCTGTCAGGCAAACGATTCCATCATATCCCGACTTTTCTACGGGCAGGAAAAGTCTGTGCTTCTCTGCACCATTTGCAGCTACGAATCTGTCACGTTCGAGAACTTTACTCTGCTGTCGTTAGTGCTGCCTCCAAATCCGTACCCGCTGGCACAAATCAGTCTCCACCAATGTATCCAGCAGTATATGCATGGCGATCCCATTTCAGGCTGGACATGTTCAAATTGTCAGCGGCAACAGGACACCTATAAGAAGCTCGGCATCGAGCGACTGCCACCTGTGGTGATTATACACCTGAAGCGGTTTTACTACAGTGAAAACGCCTTGCACAAGACAAAGACTCTTCTCGAAATGACATGATAAGTGGATGAGAATGAATTACATAAATATAGAGGACTTCTCCACTAGTGAAAATGAAAACGTTCGGAGCTTTCGGCTATATTTTATCAGCCTTCGTCAGCGATTGGTCGGATCGATCGGTGGACATCGGAAGACAAGATACGTTGCAAAAATTATATCACAAGTGCAAAAAGGATTCCAGGAACCGTGCATGATTAAGAAAAGTTACCTACCTGAAGAACATTTTAGTAACAACGCAAATTCTCATATTTTGATATTCAACGATTAAAGGTGGCTTACACAGTACAGCATAATAATGGTAGGTACTTAACACACATTATATGCTAGTATAAAAATGCTAATGTTTAGTAAAGAGCTAAAAAGAGAATATAAAATTCATTGCAAAATCATAGTTAATAAAACTAGCAACAAGTATCTAATAATAACGGTTGGTACTTCATACATTAAATACTAGTAAACGTGTCAATATTAAGTAAAAAGCTACAAAAATATATAAAAGTTAAGAAACACATCCTGCCATCCTATATATCACTAAAAATATAAATATAAAAGATATAATACAAATACAATATATGACAATCTTATAACAATAATAAAAAACTAGATGATCACAAACATATGTTACAGTTATCGAAAAACTATTTAGGGCTGCAGCTATGTATGATGGGAAGCCACCTGTCGTGAAACCTGCTCCCAGAGTTCCGGTTGATGTTGGCGTCGTTCGGTGATGTCAGTACCGTCTCACGACGGCCAGGTGGAAAAAGTAGGTCTTTACTGAAAAAGGCTTATTTAACTTACAGAAAATTGACTTTGAAGTCCCAGTTCAGTTGAAGCCCGGAATGAGCCTGGGTGAAGCCCGTTATCAACCCGGCATTGGCCTTCAGGCCCGGTCCAAGCCCGCGGGCCTGGGCCGGGCTTTTGCCCCGGGCCCCCGGGCCTAGAAAGTCCCACCTCTAATCAGCTGCCACTGACGCAAAAAGTCATTCGCAGACATACAAGAGAAGATGAAACTGCACCACCCGGTAGAGCTTCCTCACCATGACTTCGTCGTGCGTGAGCTGGTTTGCGAATATAAAAATATCCACGAAGAGCAGCACCTGCAGATACACAACGTCCTGGTAGAACAATGCATGCTAGTTGATACCATGTGCGGCCTAATTTTGTTAGTCTACCTGTCGAAGAGAGCATTGAAATCAGGAGGAATTATTGACAAGCACATTAACAGCTCACAGAGAGTTTGTTTATAAATGTATCACTAACTTTGGCCACGCATTGTGCCAGATAAAGATTCAGATTTCATGTAACTTATCTCTGTGGAGCCACCACGTGGGATGAGACACGTTAATCCTGTAGCTTCTCATCCAGCATGACGGGTGGCCAAAAGTAGTCGATAAAAGTAATTGTCTGTTTGCAGGTCAAAGGCGTAAGAACAGGGGGGAGCAGCAGGTCATGCCCCCATGTTCAAAATATCAACCATTGGCCCTGTGGCATTGACTAGATTTACACGATTTCAAAATCTAACTTCCCCCTTCAATGTTCCGGGCGTTCCAGCACATAAGCTGCTGGTGCCGTACTTCATAAATATATTTATGCTCGCAAACCAGCTCACGCACAACGAAGGCATGGTGAGGAAGCCCCACCGGATGACGTAGTTTCGCCTTCTGTTGTAAATCTGCGCATGACTTTGTGCGCCAGTGGCAGCTGATGCACCCAGCAACGACATGCACTTTCATCAGGACCTCATCCGGTACAAGAGTATGAACGACCAAGTAGCCAAGGCTGCTCTGTGGGTCCTCCAACGTCACATGTCGTAGGAACATTCAGCCACCAATTGTGTCGTTCAATCTCTGCAGCGACTTTGTCAACAATGGCAAAACGAAAGAAATATGTGAAAAGCGTCTCAGCATGATCCGCCCCAGTGGAGGATTCACAGAAGATGCCTCGTCGGTGTTCCTGGACAATACCACACAGCTCGCTGACCTGGTGTTAGAGTCATGCTTGGACAACCTTAAGTTTCGTAAGCCCGACAGATCACCCCTGACTGGCCAAGGAGCCTGTGGAATGGGGTGCACACAAACATTGCAACATGATTCACGTCCTTATCAAGTACTTAAAAATGGTAAATGAAGTTGCAGAACGAAGTATTGGTATACTGAAGGATTTGACCAGCAGAGAAAATATGAATAGCAGCTTGAATAGCTTCTACAGGGGGGCAAATTGCAAAAGCGAACTTTCCTGGCTATCCAAGGAAGTTTTAAAACATGTATAGGAGAGGGCAATTCCCGAAGTAGCGACAACGTGATGCACCCGCACTTTCTCACCACTAAGGCGCGTGGCCTGCAGGGGTGCACACAGCATGAAGACAGCTGTGACATTCCGCAAATATATTTCACGATCAGCACATGCAAATGCAATATAACTTCCTGTCCAGAACTGTGTTAGACGCATTTTACCACCCAAAGCATTTCCAGTAGTGAGTTCAAGAATCCGCCGGTTGAGGCCTCATAAACGATAATTGCCCCTTATACCATAGCTTACAGAGAGCTTGTTCCCTTGGCTTACGACATTCTATGGCCTCCAGCATGACTGCATGAGCATCTTGCAATAGCAGGCTTTACAAAAACATGTTTGGAATTATCATGATCATTACAGCGTCAGCCGTATTGGTCCCCATTATAGCCATTTTTACGAAAACTCGATATCTTCAGGCCCCATGAGGCAGACCTAAATATTGTCCGATTTCGATAAAATTGGTACTGATCGACTCCGCTTGGACCATAGAACGGGAAAAATCGCGAAACCTGACCAAAATAAAAATTAAAAAATGAAATGGCCTTTTGTGCACTTTAAGTCTAGGGAGCGTAGGATGCAACGCACAGAAGCCTGAACTGCATGGAGTTAGAACAGGATTTGGACTACGCTGGATCAGAGGCGGCACTGCCATAGAGGCACATTAGGCACTTCCTAGCCACTTTTAAATGTCGAAGTAGGTATGTTTTTATGTGGAATGAATATAATTTGACTCGATGTTTAAGTTACAGCGAATATTCCTTTTTCGGTTCTAAGGTGCACTTTCCCACCATATTTATGCAGGGGTAAATCCATACAGGTAACACGGAGAAGACGAAAAATTCTTCAAAAATGAAAATGTTTGTCGGGGGGAGACTGTGGTCAGATGTGCCAATAACAGTTGTGATCCCAATACTGGGAACAATGATCCATAATTGGAAATGCTCCTTCTAAAAATGAAATTACCTGCCAAAAATGGAAACGCATGCCGATAATTTGCATCTCTGAGAATCCACGTTCGCAGCTCTTACCGTCAACAAGTGTGATATTAGGCACTTCGCGATTTCGCTGAATCTGCCTAACACCGTGGCAAACCTGACGTGTGCTTTTTGAGGGACATCTCTAATACCTCATTCATTCGGACGCGAGTACTGGCTCGTCAACCTAGGCCTGCCTGAGAAGCTAGCACGCGTGATACCGCGTCTTAGGACCTCGATGACAGCGGATTCGTTTATTGGCATTCTTGTATTCGCGGATGTTTAGCCTTGTCTAGTGCGGGACAGTTGTTTGGCAATTATTAGCGAGATATTTAATTTGTGAAACATTTATGAAGACCGTGAGTCATGGCACAAAATCTGGCGGATGAACTTTTAAAAATCCGTTCATAAATCAATCGTACAGCGAGAAATTGGACGTCATTAACAATGAAGTGCCGAAGCTGTCCTTGAAATGGGAAGCTCTCGTGAGTACGTTGTCCCTCCCGGCTTACTCCCCCACCTGCCTATCCTTCTTGAATTTTGCCTTGTACCTTCATATACTGCCGCATAACCATTTTCACAATCCACCGACATATGTTTTTATTTTTTCAATTTGTATGATATTAAACATTTAAACATAAATATTATTTTTGCTCATCGACATGAGCTTGTCCCTTCTCCTGCCGACGCGCTGGAATCGGTCCATTCTAATAGATAAAAAGCCAGGGCGACGTCCTTACGCCAATCGTGCCTAGGCTGTCATAATGTTCAAGCGCCGCCACTGCGTTGGACCTTTCTTTGGCATAAGAATGTCAATACCTCTTTACGTATTGGGCCCATAGACATACCTAATTGTACGTATATGCAGGATCGTTGCTTCGAAATTTTTACGGAAAGGAGGACGAACTCCAGACAGGTGATGATCGGGGATGAGAGGCAATTTTTGTCATTTGTGCTGTCTCTGAAAACGCTACCTAAGGTGCACTTTCCCACCATATTTATGCAGGGGTAAATCCATACAGGTAACACGGAGAAGACGAAAAATTCTTCAAAAATGAAAATGTTTGCCAGGGGGAGACTGTGGTCAGATGTGCCAATAACAGTTGTGATCCCAATACTGGTAACAATGATCCATAATTGGAAATGCTCCTTCTAAAATGAAATTACCTTCCAAAAATGGAAACACATGTGTGGCCACTTCATGCTGTAACGGTATGGTATTTGAAACATATCTGCCACGAAAAAGAAGGGACAGCTAACGCAGAGGCAGAGGACAGCCAATCGGGGGGTGGGGTGGGTACCTTCCAGAGCGGGGCCATCCCGACCAGGGGGGCGCCACGTTTGACCGGCAAACCCTATCAAGTGGGCGCAATATCCTATCGGTGGGCGCCCAATTTTCGCATCTTGGGGCGGAGAGGGGGGGTGGAAGTGACATTTCAGGCGGCGCTGTCGACCTTTCAGGGGGCGCCGAGGGTTGATCGGGGGGCACCTTCCCCCTCCCTGCCCCCCTGGATCTACGTATGAGGTAAAGGACATTCAGCATATTGGAAATAGCATACAAGCATATAATTACAATTTCCAGCTCCGTGTGACAGAGGAGGCATGCGTCACATTGAGTTTGTGACAGCCAGCATATTTTCTACCCCTCTGGAACGCCAGTTGGACGTGGACGCAACCTGAAACTCCAGCGATAACCTGCTCCTGAATGTTGGTCTCAGAGCCCCAAGTCGTAGTCAACGGGCCCCAGTGGCTTCAGGAGGCCCAATATCAGAGCCAAAGGGTCATCTGATCTTGGTGAACGGGGGCCCGAGTGCAGGCCACAGGCAGTTTAGCCTGTAGGCTGTCTTTGCAGTGTAGCCTCCTCCCCGCCCGATTGGTGATCATGGATGCACCCTATTGTAGGTTCCAGAATCCCCAAATATTAGTATAGAAACCTCCTAAATCTGGTCTCAGAAGGTCCTTAGTCATGACCGAAAGTCCTCGGGTCGTAGTCAAGTTTCCCTTGGGCGTAAATCTAAGGGGCCTCTGAATCGAAATGGAGAGGGTCTTCGTGTCTTGACCTCGAGCTTACTTGGAATTTAGCGACCCCAATTTAAGGTCAAGAGGCCCCCGAGGGTCTGCCTCATGGCTACTCTAAGATTATACCATATATTCTTATCTGGGGAATTTAGGGGCCTGAATGTTGGCTTCAGGGGGACCCCTGCATCATAATTAAGGGAGATCCTGAAGTAGGTGGCAGCATGCTCGTTTGCACAGTCTGAGGTCCCAATTATTGGTCGCTGAGGACCCCGGCTCCTGGGAAAGTGGTCTCAATGTGCTGGCCCAAAAGAGATTTGGCCAGGAATCCTTTGTATCTTTGGGCAGTCCCTAAACCGGTGTAAGTGGAAACCCCCACGTGAAAAATATCTCACCTGGGCAGGCCCGCGAATTTCAAACTGAGGTGTCCCTGAATGATGGTTTGATGGATCTCATGAAGTTAATGGGAAGGACCAAGAATGCTACTCTCATGACCTCCGATTGAGGTTCTCGGGGCTCCTGAATCGTGGTCAGGGGGCCCCTGAGTGTGGGCCACAGACCGGTCAGAGCAGAGAGCACTTCAGTGTTCGCCGTGGTCAGGGGGCCCCTGAGTGTGGGCCACAGACCGGTCAGAGCAGAGGGCACTTCAGTGTTCGCCGTGGTCAGGGGGCCCCTGAGTGTGTGCCACAGACCGGTCAGAGCAGACGGCACTTCAGTGTTCGTACCGACCGCAGACCAGTTTGAACGTTGGCTCAAGAAGAAAAACGTGATCATCTGGGGCCGCTGAGCTTCAAACGAGGGCCCGCTAAAAACTGTTTTGGTGTTTTCAGAGGCGCTCTAAGCGATGTCGCCAAGTCCGCCGGAGTCGGAGCTGGAGGTTAGCAGCATCGAAGTGGAGATGTGCCGCACAACAATATCCAGTTACACGGTGCCGCGCGGAGGTGCGTGCTATGAGAACGGGGCTGCGACTCAGTTGTGATGCTGATGGAATAGCAGTGTACATAGCGGGCAACATAATCTCGTTGAGTGTACTTTTTCGCACGTGATATGCTGCACCAACAGGTTCTGGGTGGAACTGTCTGGTGCTGGATGCGCGTGCAGTGATTCAATTGGTTCAATCAAATCGTTTGTGTATTGCATATTTTTTTCTGTTTTAGGGGCGAGGAACGTTCCGGGTGGCTTTGTCCGCCCCGGGGCCTGCCCGTGCCGTTCCGGGCGGCTTTGTCCGCCCCCGTGCCCTGCCCGTGCCGTTCCGGGCGGCTTTGTCCGCCCCCGTGCCCTGCCCGTGCCGTTCCGGGCGGCCCTGTCCGCCCCCGGGGCCTGCCCGTGCCGTTCCGGGCGGCCCTGTCCGCCCCGGGGCCTGCCCGTGCCGTTCCGGGCGGCTTTGTCCGCCCCCGTGCCCTGCCCGTGACGTTCCGGGCGGCTTTGTCCGCGCAGCGGAGGCAGGCTGTCGGCGCTGGGCCCGCGCAGCGGAGGCCGGCTGCCGGACCGAGCCCCATTGGTGAGCACTGGTGTGTATAGACAGACGAGAACTTCTATCTTTTCAGCCGCAAAGGCGAAGAATATAAAGTAATATAAATGAAGACAGCCCAAAACCTTTACAATCGTAACAGTAATCGATAGGTTATTGTAACATTGAGAGCCAGGCACACGTGTTCCACCCTCCTACCACAGCTCTCTACTGCGCGATGAAATGGGCTGGACTTCAGCTCGGATAGATTTGACCTGCCATGCTCTGAAGCGGCGAGTCCCTTGTGTCCGGCTCCGTATCAGCCTGATGGCGTTGAAAGCTCGTAGTCTCATCTGCGCTGTAATTAGTTGAAGTGCTACAGTTCGCCAGCGTGGCTGCTCGGTTGTTGGCTGAAGTGCTACAGTTGGCCAGCGTTGCTGCTCGGTTGTTGGCTGGAGTGTTACAGTTGGCCAGCGTGGCTGCTCGGTTGTTGGCTGGAGTGTTACAGTTGGCCAGCGTGGCTGCTCGGTTGTTGGCTGGAGTGCTACAGTTGGCCAGCGTTGCTGCTCGGTTGTTGGCTGAAGTGTTACAGTTCACCAGCGTTGCTGCTCGGTTGTTGGCTGGAGTGTTACAGCGCCAGCGGTGCTGCGCTGTGCCTGGCTGAAGTGCTACAATTCGCCAGCATGACTGAACTGTGAGTGGTTGAGGTGATACAACTTTCTGATGCTGTTGGGCGCGGATTGGTTGAAGTGTCGAGGGTGACGTTTACACACTGTTCATCTCCGCAGGACGGATATTTGTATTCGATGCTGCCACCCTGAGCCTGCTCATTTGACTTTTGCTCTTGTCTTGTGGCCTTTGTGTATCGATGGGGAGGCAGAGGACAGACAAGGGAAGTTGGTACCGGAGCACGGGGAGGCAAGCTAGGAGAGTGGTACCGGAAAATACCTGACGGTGCTTGTTAAGGTTAGGATGGGCGACGGGGCACATATGGCCTGTGCAGCTGCAGTGCCCTAAAACCCCAATTATCATAGGATGGGCGACGGCGCGCCGCCCTTCCGCCGCGGCGGTGGCACAGAGGGCCGTGTGGCTGGCCCGGAGGCTGCCTGCCGCATCAGGCCTGTAGACACACAATATATACTGCTAGACATCAGAATTCTAAGTGATTTTTATCGTCTTATGGCATATTTCATGCAAGGAAAACACCAAAATAGGTGATAAAAACGCAGTAATATCTAACAAATGCCTCATGAGATGCCTCGTGAGGCCTTCATAACAAATGCGTCACGATATCGGCGGAGGGTGAACTGCAAACAAATTTTCACGTCTACGATATCAAAACCAGTACGAAACCGAACACCGCCAATTTCATCTTCATCCTTTTGAGTTTATTTTTATGTTTTCAGTCCATGTGTGCGTGTGTGTGACCGGACGATCCTTTCCTTATCCTTTAACTACCTGGAGGCAGCGAGCGCATGCACCTTGGGCAGCAGAGACCACTCCAGGTAGTAGGGAAAGTCCGTGCAAGAGTATGTACTAGACTTTCTGAAGGCTTTCACTTTTCTCAGATATGTCTAAGAGATAAAATTTTATATGGTTGTTTAGCATAAAGAATTATCTATGTATGGTCCATGTTTCAACTCGATGGCTTTGAAAGGAACTCGCCACAAGCCCATCAAATATAAAAGTCACGTGCGTACTCTTGTCGGAGTGGGTCGGTAAGAGTACGCAAAAGAGGAGGCTGGAGTAGGGGAAGTCCGTGCAAGAGTATGCACTTAACTTTCTACGGGCTTTCACTTTTCTCCTATAAGTCTAACAGCTAAAATTTTTATGTGGTTGTTTAGCCTGAAGAATTGTCTATGTATGGTCCATGTTTCAACTGGATGTCTCTGAAAGGAACTAGCCACGAGCCCATCCGAAATAAAATGTCACGTGCGTACTCTTGCCGGAGTGGGTCGGTAAGAGTGCGCAAGAAAGGAAGCTGGAGTGCGCATTGATACCCCGCTGTGCTTTAGGTGCATAGGCCATGTCGCGAAGTTTTTTGTCGCCAAACTAGGCGATTGCATGATTTTATATCGTTCTGAATATACAAGAACATGTTGCAACGTTTGGCTTTCCAAATATGAGTTACGGACTCTGGTCCGAGTGAAAATTAAATTGTCCTATCTCTTAAGCATGCGCACTCTTGCCCAATGGTCTACTGCGTACTCTTGCCGGACATGCTTCCTTGGGAAGAAAGTCATAAACATGTTGGCAGGCATTTTAGCGTGAGCTCCGGTCCTGGAGCACACTCCTAGCTCAGCCTTCTTACTGATGACAGACCGCAATACAATACTTTTGATAATAAAAGCATGGTCTACAAGTTTACCCAGTCAAGAAATATTACTTCAAGGGTGCCCAAAAATTTATTTTGCTCTCTACTCCCGCGGAAAGAACAGGAGCACGTTGAATTTTGGTGTGCAGCCTAGGCACTTACCCTGCTTTTTTATACCAGGGTATCCACCATCTCAGTGGTTGCTAAGTAACCAAAACAGCTGCTGCGTACTCTTATCTCCTGCGTACTCTTACCCGCCCTTACCCTACGCATTGATGCCCCGCTGTGCTTTAGGTGCATAGGCCATGTCGTGAAGTTTTGTTGTCGCCAAACTAGGCGATTGTATGATTTCATATCGTTCTGAATATACAAGAGCTATGTTGCAATGTTTGATTTTCCAAATATGAATTACGGACTCTGTCCCGAGCGAAAATTAAATTTTCCTATCTCTTAAGCATGCGCACTCTTGTACAATGGTCTACTGCGTACTCTTGCCGGACATGCTCCCTTGCAAGGGAGCATGTCCGGCAAGAGTACGCAGTGCCTTGGCCCAAGGCCCAAGGCCTTGGGAAGAAGGTCTTTATAAACATGTTGGCAGGCGTTTTAGCGTCAGCTCCGGTCCTGCAGCTCAGTCCCAGCTCAGCTTTCTTACTGATGACAGACCGTAATAAAATACTTTTGATAATAGAAGCATGGTCTACAAGTTTACCTAGTTAATCAGGTTGCCCAGAAACCTGTTTTGTTCTGTACTCCCGCGGAAAGAACAGGATCACTTTGATTTTTTTGTGCAACCTAGGCACGGACCTTGCCTTTTATACCAGAGTATCCACCATCTAAGTGGTTGTAACCAAACAGCTGCTGCGTACTCTTATCTCCTGCGTACTCTTACCCGCCCTTACCCTATCCCGCCTTCATTTACCCTCATCCATCCTATTCTTTACCATCTTTCATAGTCTTCATCACGTCCATTGCGACGGCGCTTAAAAAGCCACCGTTTCTGCGGAGGTGTTCGCAACAAATGCAATGCAAGTCAAAGAAACAGCGATAAAAAAGCAGCAAATTTCAGAGGCAACGCAGATAGAGATATGTGTAGACTTACCTCACGCTGATTCTGCGTCGGCCCTTCCGTGCCTTCTATGTAGTTTCTGGGTCTGAGCCTCATTAGCTTCAGCTCGGCTATGGAATAGCCTCACCACCACGCCTCTGGACAGGTTCTCCGGGGTGAAGTTGTGCCGCTGGTCCGTCAGTGTGTCGCGGTACATTGAGAAAGAGCACTCCACGTCCACACTCGTCACAGGAGCATATCTGAAATCCACTTTCTCCTCTGGGACCCCAGTTGATGGCAGCGCTGTACTAAGGCTCCCGGCAGTGGCCGCGCAACGTTTCCGTCCAAAGGGGACCCTTCAATGAGGTCCATCTCATCAGCGGAAATGTCCTAGAGGATTATTTAAGGGTATATTTCACAGAAATCATCGCTACTTTATCGTGCGGTAGAGGACACGAAATGTTCCCAAACTCAACTACTTCGACTTTTAAAAAATGGGTACACAAACACATTTACCATCCAGAGAAAAATGTTTAATCGCCGATTGTATTGTTAGAATACTTACTCGCCGATTGTCTCGCCAATGAATTAAAAAAGTGTGGAGCAGAATGCAGAATTCAAAAATTTCGACTTCTTTCGTTTTAGGTCATCTTAGAGGGGCAAAAGATGGATGAAATTTTAATTTAACATGTATGGCCACGGAGTAAAAATAATTCGGGAACAAATTTCGGTCCGCCGAATAAGGAACTGTCCAAAAATGCATTCATCTTTGTATTTTTGCACCCCCAGAGAGACAACTGGGCAATGCCAGGACGGATCGACCCTGCATGTTCACCATCAACCCTTTGAATTCGCTCAAACTTTGTGTGCCAGCTTGTCCATGGGCCCCATTGTATCTGACATATTTTTAGTCCGTGGTCAAATAGGCCACGAGATAGAAGTCACGGCAATTTTGAGGTTAGACGTGAAGTTGTGACGCATCTTTGTTTTTATTGCCAATAAGAATAAAATAATCCTCAGAAAGTTTCATATCATTAGAAACCTAATGGCTAGGGCTATTCAAAACAAATATAAATGCTGACCTCAGGTCAAATATTAGCCTGGTGACCTCTTCACCTTTTTTCAGATTTAATTTTTTAAAAGTCCTTTCTTTTTTTCTATTTTTACTGTGAAACCTTGCTGTGGTTTGTGCAAAACATATGTACCAATTTCGTTTGGTTGTACCAACTCTGAGTTGGGTTAATGAGGTCACAAAGTAGGTCATGTCGCTGGTGTCTCGGTAGCTGTCAGGCAACCACTCCGATCATAGTTGATAGGGTATCATTTTAAAGCTCGTGAGCTTCTGAGTGGATTCACGTATCTGAAAGATGCAAGAAAAATATATTTGAGTGACCTTGACCTTGGTATGTAGTTTAGCTTGTGCTTGGAAATTGGTTAGAATACTATTGGCACCATTGAAAACATATTTGATATATATGCCTAATATTCATACCGCATCATAGGCCCACCGAGAAACACAAGCTGTGCTGCGTAATTGTACATATATGACCACGAGCTGCAGGCAGGACACTCTTCGTTGGAAGTGCATGCGGAAAACGGCGATGGGCCGGAAATTATCTATTGTACTGAAAACAAAGATGAAAATGAAATGAATTAATCCACGATCTTCAGTCTTACTTACTAACTTTCTTACTCACATTTAGTCTTACACGAACTAACAACACACTACTTTATTGCAAAGGCTCGATCACAGATCTACAAAGATTTGAGAGATTCAGTGCCGGCACACGAAGCTGTGCTGGTTGGTGATTTTTCTAAGAATTTTACACTCTTAATACAAAACTCAGTGCAGTCTCGCCGTTGAGATAACGAGCAGTGCGTACATCCTTTTGTACTTTGTACTAGCAAGGATCACCGGAGTTTCTGTTTTGTTTCTGATTGCCTCGTTCACAACACTGCTACCGTGGCGGCTTTCCAATCTATTTTGATCCCATACATAAAAAACAGCTTCCCTAGCATTAAGAAGCTCAAGTACTTCTCGGATGGTTGTGCCGAGCAATAAAAAATATGTATAATGCTGCTAACATTTGGCACCACCATGCAGACTTGAGGGTTGACTTCGAGTGAATTTTTGCCACCTGACACGATCAGAGTGCCTGTGACGCATCGGAGGAACCGTGAACCGTGCCGTATGTCGTGCAAGCCTCCAGAGACCGGCAAATGACTAAAATTTGAGTTCAATACCATTTTGTAACACTATCAGTCGTCCCCGAGCGACAAAATTTGTTTTTTCCTTGTTTCAAAAGACCAAATCAGCGTTGCAGTCAGAAACCTTGCAGAACGTTTCGGCAAGCAAAGCTGTTGTAGGGAACAAATTCATTCCACCGCTTTGTTTTGCTGGGTGAAAACAGCGGCAAATATCTACAGCAACGAAAAACTCTGTTCACCGAAGCACTTGATTTGATTTCTTATCGTGAGTGATCTGATGATGTTAACCTGTAGAAGAATATGTATAACGACTGATACATGAAAAGGAAAACTACGTAAGAGTGTGTCTGCCATTTAAATAGGGGTGGGACCATTCCTAAAAGTATTGGTTTTCGGCCTGATTTCCATGCTATGACCTCTAAATGAACGGAATATTCCCTTGATTTGAGTAGAAACTGGCGTCTTACCCCTGCTACCGGGCACTTGAAAATTTGTATGTAACGGGCTATTTGCCGCTATGCTGCAGTACTGTAGGAATCCTGTATTGTAATTTGATTTCAGCAAATTCTTGGAAAACATTTCAGTTTTGTTAAATCTTTGTATTAAAGCTAAAGAATATTATCATTAAACATATTTTGTTGGAAAACTTAAGGAGGGCCTCTCTGAAGTCGCCTGAGCTGAACCTGACATGACAAGTGATCCGCCTCAAGTGGGTCGTCAGGATCCTGTCGTAAGTGTTGGTGATCAAGCTCTTCCCTCCTTTCTCCCGTTTGAACAACCCAGATTACTTCGGGAACAACAGAACATTCTTGGCGTGGCAAATCTCAAAGTACACTGTGTTTTGTTTAAATCAGTGACATCATCTTGCGCAAGATATTCATCAACAGTCTCAGGGCTGGTGAACGGTCCATCTTGGTGTTTCAGTTTGCCCAGGTTAGATATTCTCTGCTAGTCAGGAGCTATGTTCAATACCTCCTTTGCCTTCACACTCTCCTTCTTGAGCTTCTTCTGTTCCTCTTTCCAAATTTTCATTCTTTGGGGTAGCTCACCTCCGCGTTCATGATCAGCCTCGTGAACCGGCTAGCCATTTCCCTGCCTTTAATTAGCCTCCCCGCCTTCTCTTCACATGCTAGGTGCTCGCCTCCTTCAAATGTTTGCTGCCCCGATCTTCAGTTCAGAATTATCGTGTATACACTATTTTCAAGATCCACATTTTAAATCGGTAGAGACATGGGCTTCTTCTGACCATTTTTTGGCAGCCTTGGTATTACAGTTGGCATTTAAATTGCTCCTGAAATGGAACATGGTGCCCGGCGCAGGGCCAGTTTGGGGATTGAAAGCTGAGCAAGTGGTGTGCCATGAGAGTGCCGGAAGTGGGGATCTAACAGGGATCAGAACCTTGGGGGGTTGTGACCAGATCGCTCATGTTCCCCTTAATCAATAGCTGGGCAGGCTCCAAGCATTTGGCTGAGAAGAGGCAGGCCTTGAATCTATCGGAGACGAACGTGAAGACTGAGCTGTTCAGGTCCAGCAGAAGTTGTAATTTGACCGTTGTTATGTTAGCGTAAAGCCGGGGGCATGCCAACACCAGCTTCTACCACCTTGTTTTACTGGAGGAAGAGAGGTGGAGGTGCCTTTCAATCAAGTCAATCAAGTAACCACCCAAGACGACGCCGACAGACGATAAAAGGAATGCCGGTACTTGATATCCTTGAAGCTCTTGATGATGCAGGCAAGACCATTGGTCACGTTGTTGTACTAGGAGAGGAACACTGGACGTGATGGTCAAGCCAGTTCACAATCAGGCAGATGTAGGGGCAGGCTGTTAAACCTCTCCTTTATCAGATACCTGCCAGGGATTACCAGTGTGAAGATGCACATGACGAACTCTTCGGCCTTGTTCCACGTCTTCCTTGTCCAGTGTGCCAGCCTCGTGGTAGTCCATCCACTGCTGAGTGATAGATTCGTGCTGTGTATGCTGGTCAGGCACGAAAACTGCAAAGCCAGAAAAAGTTTATTCAAGTTCATTGAATGTGTTCACTTCTTTTCAGAGGTCCTGGGGCTTCTGGGTAAAGTTAAGGACCGGTTGCACCTGTCACAGCAGGTGCTCCGACAGGTTCTCGCTCTTCAGGTGGCCCCCACCAGCAGGTTGTGGGAAGTTGCATCCGTCGTCACACAGCCAATATTGTACTACAGGACGTCAACCGCGCAGGATGTTAAGAATGATAATCTTCAGGAATTAAAGGTCGTCTCTGATCTCCCTAGGCAACAAAAAGGTCTAGAAGGTGTGGTACCTACTTCCCCTTTAGAGTGACACCTGTGCATGGTACCTACTTCCCCTTTAGAGTGACACCCGGACAGAGTGCGAGTCTTTAATCTACCATCGTGATAAACTACCGGGGACTAGTCCGCTCTTCATCATCTGCTCTACGATCGTCAAGAGGGCACATGGAACATGGAAAGCGAGCCTGCTAACTACTCCATCACTGTGCCCCTCGCAGAGCCTTGTCTACCTACCTGTTTCTGTTCTGGTCACTCACCGAACAAATCAAGAAGTACAAGGAGCGGTCGTTTGTGTTAGTGTTGGATCTGTGCTGTTGATGGAAGTACAACGTTGAATTTCTCTATCGGAGCAGTCTGTTTTGACTGTTTTTGGAGGAGGGGGCGTAAAACCGCACCCCTGTGTATACGAGTATGACAGATGCCAGTACCTAAATAATGAAGCACTTCTGTTTCGTTTCCAGCTGGTCATTTTTTAAATGTTCAGGCGACCCAAGCCATTGGCGGATCCAGGATTTCCTATCGTCAAAGGCAAAGGGTGAAGTGGAGGGACTGTCGGAGGGGGTACAGTCATTGGGCCCCATCCAAACCATGGGACGGCATTCTTATGCGGAAAACTCTTTAGGTGGACGCCAAATCCTATCCCAGGGGCGCCGATACTCGCATCCTGGGAGGGGGATGGAAAGTGACCATTCAGAAGACGCCATTGACCTTTGGGGGACCACCGTGACCATTCGAGGGAGGGGCCGAAGGTCAACAGGGGAGGGGAGTGAACATTTTAGCCCCCCCGCCTGAATCCGCCTATGGTTCAAGCTTATTAAACCAGAGAGCGTTGTTATCATTTTTGAAGACTTTAGGCACAAGCTGCCTTTTTGCATTCCCATTTCCGTAGGGTTTCATTGCACTCTATCATAGGATGAGGTAAGGATATGTAATAGTATGCACCTCCCGCTCTCCATCACATACATACATACATGACAGTCTGAGAGCACTGAACGTGCAGGTATCAGCACTGATCAGCAACAGCCACTGATCAGCAGTATCAAAGCAATTAGCACTGGTTGTTGTGTTTCGGTCCCACCGGCTAGAGGGACCGTCATCTCCGCATAAAAAGGGTAAAAGTAATTTGCCCGGTAGCAGGGGTAAAACCCTATAATTTGCAGAAACGAAATACATTTTCTGGTTCTACGAATGATGGAGCATAGGAAAATGCCCGAAAATATAGGAAAAGTAATTTTTCATGAAATAGGTCCCACCCCTAATTAAAACGCGGGATGCCAGCGTCAACATGATGTTTTGGTTCTCGCAATCACTTGGATAAGTGCGCTATTTCGGGCTCTGTGTTACGGCAAAAACATTTCTCAGCCCGAATTTGTACTGGTGATAGATTTAATACGTGTCGACTCTGCCATATTCGGCTAAGCTTTTAGTACCTATGCTCAGTAGTTGTTTCTACCTTTGCATTGATGTCATGCTAAGCTACAACTTAAGATCAAGATCTCCTAACTGGTTACAGAGTGAAATCCAGCATTTCCCAAACCTCTATGGTATGCCTAATGAATTCGGAGATCTACGGCGTAATATGACTAACTGAAAACCCAAGGACAAGCCAGGTCACATGTCAAGGCCAAGGTCACTCAAAAATATTTTTCTTGCATCTTTCAGATATGTGAATCCACTCAGAAGCTCACGAGCTTTAAAATGATACCCTATCAACTATGATCGGAGTGGTTGCCTGACAGCTACCGAGACACCAGCGACATGACCTACTTTGTGACCTCATTAACCCAACTCAGAGTTGGTACAACCAGACGAAATTATTACAGATGTTTTGCACGAACCACGACAAGGTTTTACACCGAAAATAGAAAAAACAAAAAGGACTTTTAAAAAGTTCAATCTGAAGAAAAGGTGAAGAGGTCACCAGGCTAATATTTGACCTGAGGTCAGCATTTATATTTGTCTTGAATAGCCCTAGGCATTAGCTTTCTTATGATATGAAACTTTCTGAGTATCATTCAACTCTTCTTGGTAATAAAAATAAAAACGTGTCACAATTTCACGTCTGACCTCCAAATTTTCGTGGCCTCTATCTCGTGACCCATTTCACCTCTGACAAAAAAACCTGCAAGACACAATGCAGCCCATGGGCAAGCTTGCATACGAAGTTTGAGCGAATTCGAAGGGCTGATGGTGAACTTTTCTGCAAAAAGTGGTCGATCTGTCCTGGAATTGCCCAACTGGACACGAGCCTATCAATTAATTCAATCGGTTTAAAATACCGAAAAATTAATGACCTGATCATTTATGTTGTAAATCTGATAATTCATGCGTTGAAACGGAAATTTCCCCGAAAATTGTAGATTATCTGCACCCACGGCCTTGCTTATAGCCTAGACCATGGAATTGAGCTAAGGTGATTTCACTGATCGTTTCTTACCAAAAAGCAGGGTGCAACATGACTGCGCCAAGGAAGTCGCGCTTCAGAGCCAAGTCGACACGCCGAAAGTTCCAAAGGAAAATGTCAACACACTCTGGGTGTTTTTTCAACCTGGTTCCCGGAATCTGGTTCAGTTATCAAAATCGTCGCAGCATGGCTCTGCAGAAGTAGCGTTTCATAGAATAATTTGATAGTATCAAGGAACTCCTAGATAAGTTTGAATTTATTCTCCCAGCCAGCGCAAAACGGCGATATTACAAAATTGTACACGGCTTTCCAGTATACTTTAAGCCGTCTGGTGTTTTTTTTGGGTGGGAGGGGGTGGCTCCTCCATCCAATCCAGTTTCGGTGAACGGGGGGACCGTGAAGACGAACGTAGCCTAATCACACATTTGTCCCATTAACTGGGAGCTTTTTAGGCTTGTTAAGTTCTTAAGACGCCATCATTTCACTTCTGAGAGGTTTGGGGCCACGCTGCTCATCCACCACCACCTGACAGCGGCCTGGCGTTTTGGCTCTCAGTGCAGAGAGATAGCAGTTTCAGCGATAGTAATCCGCATCCTACTCCAGTCTATACTTGCTAGACAGTGAGGCTAAATCCGGAAGGTATCAGATCATAATCTGATCTGATACTAAATGCTATCTGATGCTAAATGTAGTGTCCGGCGGTTGGAACTACTGCTTCCTGATGGTATCATCATATTAAAGGGAATGTGACACCTATATAACGTGATTTTACCTATATAACGTGATTTTAACTGAGATAGCCAAGTTGTAAGGCATGCCGGAAAACCCGGTACTCTATATATCATTTGTATTGAAACTCAAAATTTCCGTAGAGAAAAGCTAAAATCTACGTGAAATGTACCTCAAATGTACATACCTTTAGCAGCAGGCCACAGTTGTCAGCTGTTGGTGTGACGACATGTGCTGACGTCATTTCGAGTATCAGCCAATCGAAGCCCTTGAAGCCTATTGAATATGGTAGTGGTTGCCAGATCATGACATCATCCACAGGCAGATATTTATTCATTTCCCTAGAGGAGCATTTTAAAAATAAAACTATTGAGCTTATTGTACATTTTTCAAATAAGCATAGACGTTTCATGATTTTCGTCTAAAAGTTCCCCTAATTACACTAAATTCCAGGATTCGATCAAGCTGCCACATTCCCTTGAACAGCTAAAAGTTGTTTCTCCAGACCACAGTCGAAAAATATAAACTTGGTAACCAAAATACAGAACTAAAATAAAGCCAAAAGTCAAAGGTCAAAGTATGCGCCGTCCGGGTTGTTTTCAACGCCAGTAAAAATTGAATGGACCTAGTAATTTACCACTTCCAGTTGACAGGAGAACCTCACTTCTAGAATCCAAAACTCGTCGGATTCTGGCTACTTGATAGCTTCCAGCTCTTCCCCGGTTTGACTGAAATGGGCACTTTTCACGAACAGTGGGGGCAGGCGTAAGATGACCTTATTCCATTATCATCATTATGAGCATCGTTGGTGTCTTAGGGCGCGCCTACTACTGAGGTCAATTTGCGCCCAAACAATAATACAGGAAAATATAATAATCAAACGGACAGAAATTCCGTCAACCTGTGGCCAAGTCGCCATCTATAAGACCAAAATAGGTACCTACATCAGATCACAAGTGAAAGTAAAATATTCAATAGGACTTCAATAGGACCTCGCACTCAGAAGCAGGTCAATATAATTTATGCAAGAAACCTAAGCAGCTACGAAGGAAAGTAGATGTAATTAAAGCCGACGCTCTCCAGAAAATGAATTATGCTGGTGATCTCAACGAACAGATGCTCCACCTGGAACAAACCCCGTGTGAGAGACCTCCCCCAGATAACGAGACCCCTCTCCCTCTCAGTCTCGACATTCCACCAGGACATGGTTCGCGATGAGTTTATCACCAGAACGACTCTTTCTGGATACGACTAGCTAAAAGATAGGTGTGTGTAGCCTGGGTGTGACCCAATCTCAATCTACAGAGCGTGACCCCATCCTTCCCGCAGCCCGCGTTGCTGCCACTGGACGGCCAGGGTCCTAATCAAGGCTTTGGCTCCCTGAATTTTTTACTCCTAGGGTCACCGGGCCTCCTTATTCCAACTTTTATGATAATACGAGTATACATTCGGGCCTAAGGGCAAAAAGTAATTGCAAGCATGCAAAGTAATATTTTTTAGTTGCGGCAATTTTATTACGTGTCCGAGCCGCACGTGAGCTGAACACACATGTGTGGACAGAAAACAACAGCAACACCACATCGACTCTACCGCGAAAGCTACCAAATTTTTTACCTCATTTTCTATAGTACTTCCGACGCGTTGACGTTTTTGGTGTCGACGTTTATGGCCCAGAGCTACAAGTTTTAGATTATAATGAAAAAGCAGCCACGCTATCCGTACATGACAAGAGGGTTGGAATGAGTCGCGTTGTAAATATTTTTTTATTTTCGAAGAAAATGGAAAGAAAAAAAGCCATAAGGATAACAATTCTGTCAAGGAGCAAGACATATATATGATTCTTAGAATTAAGCAGCGCTAGAGGTTACGGTATACAAAAACTGGAAAAATAAACCAAAATTTAAGTTTGTAGGGTGTGCCTTATATCTTTAATCTAAAACCTCGCTAGTCTCAGAACTTGTCTTAAGTGGAGCAGTGAACGTCTTCATGGCAGAATTCAGTCAGATTTCGTCTCCACTACACGTTCAGTCAGGACAGCGCTCAACGGAGAGCAGAAAACCCTGGGTAGGAGCTGTTTTATCACGATACGCATACTATGTGCAACTTTATGGTTCTGGATAAGCGAAATATGAATTAGGTTATATCCTCCACTGGATGTGTATTTCATTGAAAATCTCCCGACGGGCTTTGTTCCTTAGATAATTACATAAACCGGAAGCATTTTAATAAAGAGAAAGTTTGCACCAAAAAAAATTATTATATAAAGGTATTTCTCACAGAAAATGTATTGTAATAAACTGCTGACGGGATATTATCAAGCAACTATACCTACTCAAAACAGAACGAGCCGAAACGGCAAGTTTGTTTCAGCAGTTTATTTCCTGCTCTTCTTTAACGGTTAAGCTTATGTTTTTTATTTATAAGAACAGGTTTCAAGAATGTGGTTGACGATGGTGGTAGGACAGGAACATTGAGCATCAGATCCCTCTAGCGGCACTGACAAATCCGAAAACATCGACACATCACCAACATCAGCGCGACAACTCCATCATACAACTCCATCATACAGCTCCATCATACCACTCCATCAAACAATTCCATCATACAACTCCAGCCTTTTTTACAAAGCTGCCCACTCGATCTCGAGCTGTCTACATGTTTGTCATGGGGCCTTGCAAAGTGAGGTTGACAGAGTTCATCTCCTCAAAGGAATCTGATGAAAAGGCCAGCTTTTCAATGAACTCTGATGTAGCCACTTTTACAAACATGTCTCGCTTTCCTTCAGTCTGGCCATTTTTTTCAAGAGCATGCAAATCTCTTGGCGCATTTTGGCATACGGGTAATAGATTTGTGGACGGGAAAGCCAGCGCTCTTCCGTGTAAAATAGCAGGTCATTGTCCTTCCCCCGCCCGATATCAAACGGCCGTCAATCGAAAGCTGGCAGTGAATGTGGCTGATGATTTAATGAATACGAAAGGATGCGTTTCTTACCACTGCTAACTATTTTGTATGTTTTATCCATTGTCATCAAGTCTGCGTCATATTATTTTATTGCTCAACTTCACAGGACTTCGTTACCCCCGCAGAATAAGTCCGTTGCCCCACTTGGGGTCGCGACCCCCCCGTTTGGGAACCACTTGCTCCAATACTTCAAACGTGCAAGATCTGGGCTCCTACCCAGGACAACACGCATATTATCAGAGACTTAGCCCTTCCTCACCCGGCATGCCCTCCACCGACGCACGCAGGCCCTAAATGGCTCCATCCGTGGCCAATATCACTTTTCGTGGAAAACGCCTTCGCAATACCGCAAATTCCACCCGATTGTTGGACAAAAGAGCTCATTTGACAGATAATTGAATAGCGCACAAAAATTGCATTCGACATATAGGTTTTATGTTACATGGGCGTAATCAGGACAGTGAAAAGAGGGGGATTTGGAGCAACTCAATCCAGCCCAAGATGTCCGTAATATATTTTGCAGATATTGTCATGGCGCTATGAATTGTGGTGGAATTGTAGTTTGAAACTTTGCAAACTATATACATCAAATCTATATACAACAATACAGCAATCTTGGTCTGCCATAAATTCATAAGCGTAACCACGAACAACAAAACAGGAGGCACCAGAAAGGTATATTTGAGCTCGGTTTTTCTTCCTAAGCCAGCCTTTTGGTATAGCTATAACACCTTTACTGTATGGGAATGTTCTATTCTAACCGGCATTCGAGTGATTATTAACACCTGCACTGGAGAGGCGTCCGACACTATGGCCATGGATGTATGGCATTGGCGTAGCCATGCTTTCTGAACTTGTAGGGACACATCCAGCCTCTTGATTAGGTACCCGACGGAACATTTTAAGAAGGGGCCAAATTTTATGTGCGAGCTAGCCAGCCGTCCCTTTTTACATTTTTACACGAATTTGGGGCAGTATAGTTATAATACTTAAAGGGAGTGTGGCACCTTGGTCGAAACCTGGAATTTATTGTAATTAGGGGTACTTTAAGCCGAAAATCAAGGAGGCGTCCATGATTTCTCTGAAAAAATGTACAATAAACTCAATGCTTCTGTTTTTTTAAATGCTCCTCTAGGGAAAGAAGTAAATATCTGCCTGTGGATGATGTCATGATGTGGCAACCACTAACATATTCAGTACGCTTCAAGGGCTTCGATTGGCTGATACCGTGACGTCAGCATATATCGTCGTACCAACAGCCATGATAACTGTGGCCTGCTGCTAAGGGTACGTGAGGGGTACATTTCAGGTAAGTTTTAGCTTTTACTACGAAATTCTCGATTTCCAAGACAAATGATATATTGAGTACCGGACCTTCCGACTTGCTTTAAAACTTGGCTATATCGGTTAAAATCACGTTATGAATGTGCCACATTCCCTTTAACACGTGCTTTGACGGCCGTCTGAGCCACCTTCGCTTTGACGGGGGAGGGGGCAGGTAACAGCTCCCGTAAGATCTCGAGAACCATGCTAGATAGCGAAAAAACGGTAAACGACGTTTAGTAGCTCATCCACCTCTCTATCGGAAATATTCGCACTATTTTTTCAGGTCACATTTAAGGTCACTAGAGGTCAACACATGTCGTCACAGCAATAACATTTAAATGAAGGTTTCCGGTCATTATATCTGAACAAGTAAAGATAGATCAAACAATTTGAACCATTAAAATCCTCGCAGAAAGCCGAATCCAATGATATGTAACATGGCCTTGCGTCAAATCAGGTCCAATAGGTCATTGGAACTGACCTGAAGTCAGGTCAAGGTCAAATTAGGTCAAAATGCATATCTTAAGAACCGCAAAGACAATCCCAATCTACTGAAGCTAGAATAAACACTCTATCACTATCTATGACCAAGTTATTTAATTAAAACCACTTTTGTCATGTATTTCCAAGGAAGAGGTCAAGCCTCGTACCTGACCTTTGGTCATCGATATAAATAAATACCGGAACATATTTTAGACAGCTCGGTGGGCTCAGTATGCGATATGAGTTTCAATAGGATAGATTCCCCCTGTTCCGAATTGTTATCTTAAACTTTTTTGGTCAGGTCACTTGACCTGTACTGGTGACCTGACCAGAGTGACCTAACCTTAGATTTTTGACAAAATTTGTAAAAATGATCAGAGAAAAGGTATACCAAGTACGACGGCGCGTGCCGTTTTTATGTTATCTCCAAAAACCCCGAAGGGGTCGGGTACCCAACCCCCTCTCCCCCGTCAATGCGCGTGTTAAAGCGAGCACAGACTGTATGTTGGATTGGGAAAGCGTCTGAATGCGGCCATTTGCGTGCCTTAGAAGTATGGAGATCAACCTAGCTGCCTGTCTCAGCCTCGACTACTATCATGATCCCAGTACTGAGACGTCAAGCATAAAAGTAAAACGTCAATTAACATTCTGGCCCACTCAGGAAGCCTATCTCACCGGCTCACACGAGCAGCAGCATACGCGACCGTGCCAGCCGGCGTCCTGTTACCGCTCCGCAAATCTCAAGATAATCGTCTTGTTTTGCTAAGAAGGTTATGGAGTACTTTAAGCACTGCTGTTCGTGTGACCCGGTGAGATAGGCTTCCGGACAGAGCGCCATGAAATCGGCTAGTCCTAAACTATTTTATATTGAACGCATGCTTTAGATGTTTGGTTAGTTGATTTGTTTCTTTTGAACGTGTATGAATGAATACATGGGTTTATTAAAATTATCGTGAGAGCGCCGCCAAGGCTTAAGCCCACTGCCCACTCAATTCACAAGCTCAGAATTGACATGGCTGAATAGGAGAAATAATTGCGGTCATTTCATTCCTTTACACTACCCAGTTATCTCCAATGGCTTTCGAGTAATTCGTCCGAAAGGGTATTTCAAGGAGCTAAATTTCTCGGAACTTGCTTGCTTCTCACCATGGTTTCAAGTCCTTAAAATGAATGGAAGTGAATTAAATTTGGCATGAAGCTAACTTAGTAAATATACAAGTAATTATAGGCCAACATAATGGTTCGTTCGTCTTCTAGAAATAGCTTTATACCATGCCTTTTCTGTACTAACACAGCACCCGGCGCCACGATCACGGCATCGTTTTGATTGAGTGATACCGGCCGGTGACCTCCTGACGGGTCAGAGCTGTAGGGCTAGTGGGAGTCGGTACTAGTGTGGCGCAGTGGTCTAGTGGTTAGAGAACCTGTCTCGCGATCAGGGGTGCCTGGTTCGAATATGGGGTTGACTGTGAGCTATTTATTAATTATTTCAAAGAAAAGAATGATAACACTGTCCTACAGGGCCCCATTCAATAAAAGGCGTAACTTATGCTTTTAGCGTAGAAGTAGCATAATGCAGCGTAGAAAGTGAATAATACACCACACTCTTGTTTCACAAAAATGCAGCGTAAAATACAACTACTTGCAAAGTTACGTTGCTCTAAACTACGCTGTACTGGAATGCAGCGTAGAATATTGCCAATATTGTTTCACATAGCAGACAACATGTACGTTGAATATGAAAAACTATGCAAGATATAGCAGCGTAACATTTATCAGACAATGAAGCAAAACATGAAAAATATATAATTTCTTATGAAATTCTAAATCTGAGGCAAAATTAAATAGTGTAGTGAAGGACTAAAAGAGTCATGAATGTAAAATAAACTTAAATAAAAAGGTGTATGCAAGTTCTTCCTTGCACAGATATGAAGTGCAAGTTGCACATGCCAAATTGAGCTGATAGCTAGAGTTCTATGGTCATTTTGTATGCCAAAAATGATGATAACTATTGATGCAAATACACAGGAAAGCTGACATTGATTTTTACTTTGACTTTTTGCCGTTACTGTTATTTTACAGTCTAGTGAGGACAGAACCCTTGATAGGCTGACACTGAAAAAGTGTTATATGGAGTCTATGGAGGGTGAAAATTCAATTTAAGGTGCCTGTCACCAATAATATCTAAGCATCTCTACTGTGGCCTCTGGCGAAAATGATGATATACCTAGGTACCTAAGTACAGGCATCTTGATTTAGTTATTCTTCAAAGATGTTTACTCACTATTCCTTTCCCATTTTCACGAAATTATAAGGTTCACAGACCTTTCACAGTTCACTCATGATTAGTTAACATAATTCACCTCAAATTCCACTGAACTACACTCACACAACAATACAATAACCCTTTTAGGGCCTTCTTGACAGCAAGGCCCTAGAATCCCCTTGACAGTAACTAGTAACTACCTAAAAAAATGGGGTACTGCCAAAAACAAATACGTCGTATTTTTATTGCGTCAGCTGTGAGTGCATCTTCCTCCACACTATTTGTAAAAGTGTGTTAGAAACTAAAAAATCGAATAAGAGCAAATAAGTACAATAATTTTCATTCAACTTATTTATTAAAAAATATAAATGACCTTTTTAATGTTAATAAAGCAGTTATTTGCAATATTTGAAACGGGTAATTCCATTATGGAATTGGGCGTAATTCACGCTGCATTTAATATCTACGCCGCTTTCGCGTGAATGTCACCGCTCTTTGTGAAACGTGATTCTGAGTACGGCGTAACTTTGCAGGTGAATGTGGTGTAAAACACGTCACATTTCTACAACTTTTATGAAATGGGGCCCAGGCTTATGAATAGACACATTAAGAACGAAATATGGTTTGCTTTCAGCACATTGTCATGTGGCCCTCCTGCGCTGGTGAGGCGTTAGCCCAAGTCGCAGACCGGGGTAATTATCTTGGTCCCGATGTCCATTCCTTGTTTTTGGTATCCTTATTGATGCAATTAAATGGGAGCTTAAGTAAAAGTGCGGCTGTTTCGACCAGCAACACCAACCACACTTGACTCACAGCTGACCAAGCGATAACCCACGCCCCGGTGAGCCTCCGAGCCACATTCGCCCTGGTAGGGGGGTGTCCAAACAATCCCCTTCGAACTCGATTCTTATACGGGATAGCGAAAAAACGCGAAAGCAGGTGAATAGTCCATTGAAATTCATGAAGAAACTACATCACTCCTGGCTCTTTTGGCTCCCTTGGCTTGGCTCTTACATCACTCTCGTCACTTTTTGGCTGAGGTCAATATTGAGGTCATGACAGGTCAAAGAATATAGCATGATAGAGAAGAGTTTATGGACTCTAGCGTCTGACAGAATTGAGTTAGAATCATTTTAGGCATAGTTCACTTTCTCTCATTACAGCCAATTGGATGATGTATAATATTATTGTACTGGGTCAAAACATAAAAAGGCCTAAACTAAGGCATTGCTAAGGTCACCATCTAGCCTAGCATAATCAATATGCGTATAAATCGGCTCGCAGTAACATTCTAAACGTAATGATAGGAAAATAAAAGATTTTTCATCATTTTGTGCAAGGTTATTGACTCAAGTCGAAAAAACCTGCAGCCTCAGATGACCGTCAATTTCCGTTTTCCTAATACATTTTCAATGGAGAGGTCATTATCCTTACCTGCCCCTAGGTCTACGATATGAACAATTCCGTAATTAGTTGTAGTACTTGGCGGGCCTTTTATGTGGTATGCGCTTCAATTCGATAGATTCGCCCTCTTCTTACTTATGCCACCTTAAACATTTTTGGAGGTGAGGTAGCTTGACATGTACTGGTAACTTATAGTAACGTATAGTAACACAGCCCCCCCCACCCTGGCGGGAACTAACAATCCGACGTTGTCATGGTGACCAATCCTATTCACGGAGATCAGCTCGCAACTGGAGTATTTTTCCGCCTTTGCTGGAATCGGCGCTGGTGAAAGAATGTGGCTTCTTAACCCTCGCCACACGGGGAGGGGGTGCATCGATGGCCCCCTAAGGTTTTTTCACCCGATCTTTTTCCCACTATCCTTGAAATTCTTTACCCCGAGCCACACTAGGTCAGATCACCAGGCCAGGTCAAACAAGTTCACTCACTTCAATTTTTGAGCTCTAGCATAGCTACATTTCTTGGTCAATTGATTTCAAATTTTCTTCACTTGATGGCCCCTCCAGGATCTAAAAAAATTATATCCGGGATTTTTCAATTTGGTGACCTGAGGTCAGGCCACGAGGTGACCTCTCCCATAAGAAGACACAGGGAAAAGCTGTCTTTTGGTTCAAAAGTCACAAAAATTATTGCAAATTATCAAATTTCTCAGGTATTCATAGTAACCTTTTCACGGATTCCAGGCGTAATATTTTCCCTTTGACATATCTGAGGTCATCTCAGGTCACCAGACATCAAAGACAGTATTTTGTCCATAAGTATTGCTAGAGCACTGAATTAGACGTCATCATGTATGTTTCGTCACTGGCTTTCATTTGATATTCGACAAGGTCACTTTCTGGCCTTTCGTGACCTCAGGTCATGTCATGTCAATAGGTGCCCTCTGGAGGTCAAAACACTGTCGGCAGGGCATTATGTTCCACACAGCGGAGAAAGCCCTGGCATTTTCCTATGAAATGTAGTTACCAGACCTCAATAGCTCTAATGGCATAAAAGCTGTGCTCAGTTTTCTTAACCCTCGCCCCACCGGGGGCCATCGATGGCCCCTAAGGTTTTTCCGGGATAGCAGAAAAACGACGAGGCGCAGCACCGCGGTTGAGGGCTCTACCTCTTACTGCATTATTTTCCCATCATCCATTAAATTTTTTACCTCGGGTCACCCAAGGTCAGGTCACCAGACGAGGTCAACCAAGGTCACCTCACTTCACCTTTAGAGCTCTGTAAGAGCTACATTTCAAAGTCGATCGATTTGAAACTTCCTACACTTCATGACCCCTCCAGGGTCTACAAGGTGTATATCCGGGATTTTTCGATTTCGTGCCCTGAGGTCAGGTCACGAGGCGACCTCTCCCATTGGAAAAGCATGGGGAAAAGCTATTTCATGATATAAAAGCCACAAAAATGATTGCAAATACTCAGACTGCTCAGAACAACGTTTTTAGACACCCTTTCACGGATCCCCGGGGTCATATTTGCCCTTTGACTTTTCCAAGGTCATCCAAGGTCACCAGAGGTCAAAAACAGTATTTTGACAATAACTTTTGACCTAATTGAGCTAGAGCGGTGAAACAAACACCATCGTGTTTGTCTTGTCACTGGCTTTCATTTGATATACGGCAAGGTCACTTTTTGACCTTTCGTGACCTCAGGTCATATTAGGTCACGAGGTGACCTCTGGCGGTCAAACCACTGGCGGGAGGTCTTTACGTTCCACATAGCGGAAAAAGAACTGGCAATTTGCTATCAAATGTACTTTACCAGGCCTCAATAGCTCTAATGACATAAGAGTTATGCCCAGTTTGCTTAATCATTGCATATTTGAGTGAAAATAGCCGATCTTGACCTAATTTGACCTCTGGAGGTCAAACCATTGACCTGAGCACTAAAACATGCGAAGTAATTTCTTACTGAATTCACGCGAGCTTTCTATTGCACTTTGCAGATTTGCGCTAACGCCCATATTTTCGGAGTTAGAGGGGGCCATCGATGGCCTCTCCGGTGGGGCGAAGGTGGCGCCGGACCCCCGGTGGGGCGCGGGTTAAGCATTGTATAATGTATATGTTAGTAGAAATAGCCTATCGTGACCCAACTTGATCTCTGGAGGTCAAAATATTGACCTGAGCGCTTAAACGCATGCAAGTTAAAACCTTGCTGAATTCACAAGAGCTTTCCGATGTACTTGGCAGATTTGCGCTAGCCTCCATATTTTCGGAGTTAGAGGGGGCCATCAATGCCCCCCGTGGGGCGAAGGTGCGCCGGATCCCCGGTGGAGCGCTGGTTAACATCACTCCTATTTTTTATAGGGTACAGAAATGGGGACAGATTTGGTAAATTGGGAAAAAATAAAATCAACGGCTACATATAAAATCATTATTTTTAATATGTTTGGTACGAATGACTATGTCCGGATTTGCATACGTGAAAATTAGGTAGGTAAAATTGGAAGATATATTGGAAAATTAACATATTGCGGTTGTCATATCTTTCCCGGTCTTCAAAACTTGTAGGGACATTCCCTACAAGTTTTCGGGGGTCTCCAAACTTGTAGCGACACTGTCCCTGGTGTCCCTAGTGGTGGCTACGCCCATGATGTATGGCCATGGTAGGCCCCCCTGAGATATGGGAAACTAAGAGGCTTAGAAGGAACGCCGATTAGGGGGGTGGGGGGCTATGGTGATCTACGTCATATGAATTTTCATTGACTTACTTCCATATTGTAAAGGTCAAACGAGGTCATAAAGGTCAATGATTGGCCATGCTTGGGACCTATTGGAAAATGCCCTGATTATGCGGGGAAAAGACGCGAGTAAGCTAAAGGCGCACCAGGGTCATAGAGGTCAGGTCATAGTCGCAAAGAACATTCCATTCCATTTTGAGGTCAAGGTCATTCAAAGTCATTGACCTATGAAGTCACAATATGGTATACATGATACGGCCTGTATGGAAAATTGGCCCGTTTGCAAATGGGCCGGCCCGTATGCAAACGGGCCAGGGATGTGGCCCGTTTGCAAAGTCTGGCCCGTTTGGGTTTTTTAGTATCCTGGCCCGTTTGCAAACTGGCCGGCCCGTTTACAAATCGATCGGCTCGTTTAAAACGGATTTGAGTATAATACATTCGCACGCAATAGCTTTCTTGGCACGCGTTTACTGATGTCATTTCATGAAAAGTAGCTCCAAATGGCATCATGCCTAATTTTTTCCACTTCTGGACCGAAGCGCATTGGATAAATCCCGCCCACTCCACCTCCAGGGCATAACATAGGACCCGACCTGACGCCGCAAGACCAAGCGTTGTACACCATCTTTTATCTGTGAAGTGCAAGGGTGGTTGAGACCGTCTTGTCGCCTTGACACTTGCTGAATCTCTGATAAGAGGTATACATAGTTGCGTACCTATGTTTAAGAATATTGCGTCATCTCTGGATTGAACCCTAAATATAGGCATCAGAAATTTACCATCTTCGATTTCAGGTTATTCTCTATTTCTGGTTTGGGGACAGGTCCATATTAAAATATTCGTTTTGAGTCATTGATTTAACACGCGCATTGACGGGGGTCTGAGCCACCTTCGCATTGACGGGGGCGGGTACCCGCCCCTAAGATCTCGAGAACCACGGTAGGTAGCGAAAAACGGTAAACGGCGTTAGGCTGCCCATCCACTTCTCCATCGAAAACATTTGAACCATTTTTTGTCAGGTCACATTTAAGGTCACGAGAGGTCAAAGTATACCTGTCATAGGGATAACATGTAAAATTTAGTTTTTCAGCCATTACATCTGAACAAGTAAAGATAGAGCAAAACGACTTGAACTATATGAATCCTCTTAGCAAGCCGAATCGAATGATATATAATTTGACCTTGCTAGGTCAAATCAAGGATTTGACCTGACCTGAGGTCAGGTCAGGGTCAAATTATATAAAATGCATATCTTTAGAACCGCAAAGCCCAGGCGAGTCTAATGCAGCTAACATAAATGCTCTATCACCATCCGTTACTGAGTTATTCCGTAAAAAACATTTTTCCCATGTATTTCCAATGGAGAGGTCATGCCTCGTACCTGACCTTAGGTCATCGATATCAAAAATACCGGAACATATGTTAGAGAACTCGGTAGGGCCATTATGTGATATGAGCTTCAATCGGATAAGTTCACCCTGCTCCGACTTATGCTATCTTAAACTTTTTTTGAGGTCGGGTCACTTGACCTGTACTGGTGACCTGACCTGAGATGACCTAACCTTAAAATTTTCACAGAAGTTGTAAAAATGATGAGGAAAAAGGTATACCAAGTACGGCGGCGCTACGCGCCGCCGTTTTTCTCCTGTCTCCGAAAAACCCGAGGGGGCGGGTACCCGCCCCCGTCAATGCGCGTGTTAAGAATTAGACAAATATCCAGCGCCACCCCATCTGCATTTACAACCATATCTGGAGAATTGGATTAGAGGCTCTTCTAGGTAAAGGAAATTAAGTAGCTGAAATAAAACTACAAATCAATTTTCCATTTCATGCTGCAGTCTACCTTCCTCTGTTTTACTGAATCCAAATTGGCTGCTGTGGGGCCTTTCTAGCCAAATTATCCCAGGTAACATTACCTCCACCTTTTGCTGAGCTTAGCTTCGGAACTGGATGAGTATTTGAATCCAGGTCATTGTCGAATTAATTGTATTCCATACATATTGATTTGATTTTGGATTCGGATGATAATCACTGACCTAGTCTCTATGGCCAAACTGTGATCCGGATCGCATTTCCGATGGAGTACAAGTGTTATTCCCCAGCACTATGGCACGGTCTGTGCTAGAGTGTTGGGAAAATAGCGCTTCATGAACTCGACGACTCCACGATGTATCCCGATCTGCAGTTCGATGGGATCGCATTTCGACCATGAATACTAGGCTGTAAGAAAACTGATTGGGTTTGGTCTATCAGAGAAAGTCCGTTGTTTATAGACGTAGGCTTAGACATAGACTTAGGGGATATTAAGGCTCATGGAAAGCTGTGCTTAGCGAGACACTAACCGCGCTTCAAAAAGTATGATGTAATTACAATTGCAGGAGTGCTTAAGTTGATCAACAAAAACGTATGGCTAGAAATCATCCACAATGAGGAAGTCTTTGATGTTATTCAGGAGCTGCACCTTTCACTGGGGCATCTTGGCCGTTTTTATTTTAATGAATCTAATTATTTTTTCTCATTTTCATGAATCTATTTTATTTTCAATCAAGTTGTGCACTGGGTGATTAAATTATGCAAGTATTGATCTCTTTGAACATGGCAAGCATTGTAACGGCACTGCATTCCATTAAAATTCGTGAAGAAATGCTTGCAATGCTTGAATAGATTGCTGCTTGTAGAGCCATAGTATTTAAGGATAACTGTTACCTACGTTTTCAGTTATCAAAGTAAATATGTATCCAGAAATAACTAGGGTAAGGGCGGGTAAGAGTACGCAGGAGATAAGAGTACGCAGCAGCTGTTTTGGTTACTTAACAACCACTGAGATGGTGGATACCCTGGTATAAAAAAGCAAAGTCAGTGCCTAGGCTGCACACCAAAATTCAACGTTCTCCTGTTCTTTCCGCGGGAGTACAGAGCAAAATAAGTTTCTGGGCACCCTTGAAGTAGTATTTCCTAACTGGGAAAACTTGTAGACCATGCTTCTTTTATCAACAGTATTGTATTACGGTCTGTTATCGGTAAGAAATCTAAGCTAGAAGTGGGCTCCAGGACCGGAGCTCACGCTTAAACGCCTGCCAACATGTTTATGAAGACTTTCTTCCTAAGGAAGCATGTCCGGCAAGAGTACGCAGTAGACCATTAGGCAAGAGTACGCATGCTTAAGAGATAGGAAAATTTAATTTTCGCTTGGGACAGAGTTCGTAATTCATATTTGGAAAACCAAATGTTGCAACATAGTTTTTGCATATTCAGAACGATATAGAATCATACAATCGCCTAGTTTGGTGACAAAAAACTTTGCGACATGGCCTATGCACCTAAAGCACAGCGGGGCATCAATGCGTACTCCAGCCCCTTCTTGTGCGTACTCTTACCGACCCACTCCGGCAAGAGTACGCACGTGACTTTTATTTTTGATGGGCTCGTGGCGAGTTCCTGTCAGAGATATCGAGTTGAAACATAGACCATACATAGACAATTCTTCAGGCTAAACAACCACATAAAAATTTTAGCTTTTAGACTTATAGGAGAAAAGTGAGAGCATTTCGAAAGTTAAGTGCGTACTCTTGCACGGACTTCCCCTAAGTGTTCTTTTTTGCCAAAAAACAGTTTTAACGATGCTAAGAATCTGACTCAGCCACAGGCAAAGACCATCTCTGGTGAACAACGTCATTATCTAGCCTCTGATCAGATTGGTTTTCGATTGTTGAATACTATGGAAACATTTTCCCGTAAAAGTGAATGTGGTCATATTATTTCCAATGTGCGTGTTGACCTAAGCCTCTTCTCGTGCCCATTCTCTTGCTTCATTAAGTTACCAACTATGATTTTCATCAAGAAATACGTCGCAAGAGGATTTCTATGCGAAATTTGTTGCTGCGAAAGATGAGAAAGCAACGAACACGCAGTCGGTGCCGAAGGCCACTTATGATGAGATCGTTAAAGACTTAGGGGACATTAAGGCTCATGGAAAGCTGTGCTTAGCGAGACACTAACCGCGCTTCAAAAAGTATGATGTAATTACAATTGCAGGAGTGCTTAAGTTGATCAACAAAAACACATGGCTAGAAATCATCCACAATGAGGAAGTCTTTGATGTTATTCAGGAGCTGCACCTTTCACTGGGGCATCTTGGCCGTTTTTATTTTAATGAATCTAATTATTTTTTCTCATTTTCATGAATCTATTTTATTTTCAATCAAGTTGTGCACTGGGTGATTAAATTATGCAAGTATTGATCTCTTTGAACATGGCAAGCATTGTAACGGCACTGCATTCCATTAAAATTCGTGAAGAAATGCTTGCAATGCTTGAATAGATTGCTGCTTGTAGAGCCATAGTATTTAAGGATAACTGTTACCTACGTTTTCAGTTATCAAAGTAAATATGTATCCAGAAATAACTAAGTGTTCTTTTTTGCCAAAAAACAGTTTTAACGATGCTAAGAATCTGACTCAGCCACAGGCAAAGACCATCTCTGGTGAACAACGTCATTATCTAGCCTCTGATCAGATTGGTTTTCGATTGTTGAATACTATGGAAACATTTTCCCGTAAAAGTGAATGTGGTCATATTATTTCCAATGTGCGTGTTGACCTAAGCCTCTTCTCGTGCCCATTCTCTTGCTTCATTAAGTTACCAACTATGATTTTCATCAAGAAATACGTCGCAAGAGGATTTCTATGCGAAATTTGTTGCTGCGAAAGATGAGAAAGCAACGAACACGCAGTCGGTGCCGAAGGCCACTTATGATGAGATCGTTAAAGACTTAGGGGACATTAAGGCTCATGGAAAGCTGTGCTTAGCGAGACACTAACCGCGCTTCAAAAAGTATGATGTAATTACAATTGCAGGAGTGCTTAAGTTGATCAACAAAAACACATGGCTAGAAATCATCCACAATGACGAAGTCTTTGATGTTATTCAGGAGCTGCACCTTTCACTGGGGCATCTTGGCCGTAGCAAGACGCTTAACCTGCGCCCCGGTGGGCCTCCGAGCCAACTTCGCCCTGGTGGGGAGCAGTGTTTGGACACCACCCCCCCGAACTCGGCCCCTATGCGGGATAGCGAAAAAACGCGAAAGCTAGTGGATAACTCATACAAATTCATGAAAAATATATCGTTCACTTTTTGGCTCAGCTCAATATTGAGATCATGCCAGGTCAAAGAAAGTGGGATTTTGAGTTGAGTTTTTGGGCCCTAGCGTCTGACAGAGTTGAGTTAGAATACTTTTTTAGGGACCATTCGCCTGTCTCCCGTCGCGACCAATCGAATTATGTATAATATGACCATACTAGGTCAAAACACAAAAATGACGACCTCATGTCAGGTCAAGGTCACGTTTTAACCTAGCATAGTCAATATGCATATCTATCGACTCGCAATAGCAATCCGCACACAATGTTATCAAAATAAAAGTTGTATCATCATTTCATGCAAAGTTATGAACCTAAGTCTAAAAACTATTTAAATAGCCCCAGATGACCTCCCAGAGGTCACAGGTCAAAACTTGCAACATGAACCTGGAAAGGGGCCCAGGATACTACGATTGGGAGAATATGAAGGTAATATCAGCTGCATCTACCCAAATACAGCCAAATTTCTATTTTTCCCATGTATTTCCAATGGACAGGTCATGGTGCGTACTTGACCTCAAGTCATCGATGTGAAAAATCCCGGAATATATGTCGTAGCGGTTGGTGAGCCCATTATGTGGTATTAGTTTCAATCCGATATATTCTCCCATTTCTTTCTTATACCACCTTAAACATTTTTTTTGGTGGTCACTTGACCTGCACTGGTGACCTGACCTAAGATGACCCAACCTTAAATTTTGGGGGAAAGTTGTGGAATTGATCAAGGATAAGTTGTGCTAATATGGCGGCGCTTCGCACCGCCGTTTTTCGTGCCGCCGGAAAAACCCGAGCGGGGTGTCCAAACATCCCCCACAGAGGCGAGGGTTAGTGCAGTAAAGAACAACGACGACAACATTAGCCGTGTGACTGTCGAGCTGGACCTAAAAACCTACAAAAACTGCAAGACGAAGAAGACACGACCACAGAGTACGGAAGTGTTTCTCCTAATCATTACTGATTAATCATTTTTATGAATCATTTTTCATATTCGAAGAATAAAACATTTTCACCTTCATATTATTTTAGTTCAAATGTTCCGAAGTTCGTGTGCAATTGTTTCTGTGTGTGTTTTTTTTAACCGGTACCTAATCCTTATCCTTATCCTTACTCTACCTGGAGGCTGTAAGCGCATACGCCTGTGGCTGCAGCGACCCCTCCAGGTAAAATCCCATCCTCTTTATCCTCACCTTTCCTCGTCCTTCCCATCTCCTTCCATAGTTTATAATTCCTTCATACTCATCGCGACAACACTTTAAAAGCCACCTCAACCGTGTGGAAGTGTTAGTAATACATGATTACATGATTACATGATTATTGATGGCCAGACGTGCTCAAGTCGACCTCATCGATTGGCACAGTGAGAGGAAGGGGTGGATATGCCTATATACTAAATTGTCAGGATCATCTCACCAAATTCGCAGTGTTACTGCCACTTCGAACAAAGTCAGCAGAAGAGGTGGCATACAACCCAGTTGACATGTTCTGCATCTTTGGAGCCCCCAACATCCTGCAAGTAAGTTTTATTAGAGATGGTGTTGCGTTTGCGCGGAGCTGGTCCAAAATTTGTATTAAATGCACTGCTGCTTAAATCCACTGTTCTTTTGATCTCGTTGCTCTGATGTGGGTTGCAGTATGAGAAAGTGTATGTCAAAGGGTGAACAAAGACAGAAACGCCCATTTTTCATAAATTATCTTGAATTTGACTGAAGACATATTTAACAAGTATGTAGAATAGCTAGTAACTCAATCACGTGCATTCTTACCTAGTATAAAAATTAAGATTTCACTAAAACAGGGATCGCTTATGCCCAGGCTTATGCTTATGCTCAGGCGGTTTCAGAAACCAGAATGATATCTAGCTATCAGTAAATATCTAACGGTGTCATGACGGCTATTGATAGAAACAGGACAGTGTCATGACAAAAGTTATTACCCAAAAACCTTTCAAATCATTGATGGCATGTTTCTCTTATTCAAATTATTGTTGACATGGTTGACATGTCACTCACTTGCACCTCGCGATTGACAATTGTTTCTCCTCACCGACATACCATCAACTAAGCCAACTTGTCATTATCTGCTACACACATCTTTACCAGCCTTGGCCCGCTTGCAAAAAGTCCGGCCCGTTTGTAAACGGGCCGGACGTTATGCAAACGGGCCGGCCCATTTGCAAAGGGCCAATTTGCTGGCCTGTTTGCATACGGGCAAGCTATTTGGCCCGTTTACAAATGGGCCGGCCCGTTTGCAAACGGGCCGATTTTCCATACGGGCCGTAACATACACACTATAAGTAGCACTATCGCAAACGTGCGGTGGGAAATGAGGATTGACCTTTACCCATGATCTTTCATCTTGACCTTTGACCTTGACCTTACAATTGGGTTACCGTAACTATGACGTCATCGCATAATATACGTCAGATTGGGTCACGTCACCTGACTAGAAGCACCGGGGCCAACGACCTAGAAACTGCTGGTACGACCTTGATCGTTCACCTTGACCTTCACGTAAGGTGACCCTGACATATCATCCCGTTTATATGGCGTTGTGACGTCACCACTCGGTCTCCAATGCAAGCAAACTGCTCTAAGGCTATCTCAAAAAGTAAAACTGACTTTGGAAGCCTATAAGTAAACAAATGTTCGACTGATTTTCAAAATTATTTCACCATTCGACACGCTGTTAAATTCTCTCAAACGTGGCCGATTGCCCTATTTTGGCTCCGAGCGGTTCCCCGGCCATACCGGAAAAATAATTAGGAGAGTCCCCGAAGCCCCTCCAGTGCGCGTGTTAACACGCAGAGTAGAAGAAATAGGTAGAATCTATCCCTCCTTTGTGTTTTCTCAAGGCATATCAAAATATCAGTTCGTGAAAGTCAGTCCGTTTCTCCCCCTCCGCTACATACGATATTGCGGTGTCGCCAACTATGGGACGCAGGTCACCTGAGCAGCCCGAGCGTCACCTTGCGACGGCCCATGACAGTGGGAACGAGGAAATTATATTCCCGATTGGATCCCTAGGACACCTTGGAACTCCGATGGTTACGGCGACCGAGTTCATCTGGATGAAAAAGTCTGACTGGTATTTACCACACATGGTTTAACTTGTGATATGCAGCAAAACAGGATTCTTAGGTATCGTTTTTGCTGTCCGGCATTGCTTGTAAGTACTAGAAAAAATATCCGAATCCCGGGATTACGAGAGGCTTAACCCCGGGACTCGGGCTTTTTAAAAATAGCGGGATCCCAATTCCGAGATTGACATACCTAGCAGGCACATTTCTCGTGTAATAAATGTTTCGCAGTCGGCAGTCCCTCCGGGTATTTGGATAACAGTCAACACAACAGTCGATACAAAAATTCAGACGGTTTTAGTGTTTTGAAATTTCTATACACCTATTTCGGCACTTCTAAGCATTTTTCATAGTATCGTTCTCTGATAGTTCACTCATATCGTGCATTCTTTGCCGGTCCATACCTCCATTCGGTAACCCACAGCGTTGCGTTAGCACCGCAGCGGCTTGGTTGGAGCCACAACCTGAGTTATTATATGTCATCTGGAGCACGGGGCTGCAAGTGGACGCAAGATATTTTGACTTGCCCTTGTAGAGCTCATCCTGGGGAATCGTTTGATGATAGTTTTATGCGGGGCCGATGCTGGCCAAGTTTTAAATCCCTATCTTTTTTTTTACATGCAATTCTATTGCTAGAAAAGGTCCGCCACCCATTTAATAGGGTAGCCAGGCGTGCCCCCTCCGCGATCCCAACGACAACAGTACCCTTACGTTAACACCACCAGAACATAAAATATTACAAGTCGCGGCACGCCCTGCTAGGAAAAAGAAAGTAACTTAGAGAAAGCATAATAAATATCAATACTATTAGTAAAAACTGCCAGTAGTAGCTCCCTGTAAATATACAGGGAGCAGGAATACAGGTCTATTTAGGTTAAATGCACAATAATTTAGCTCATTACCGGTTAGATTGTTAGTCTTTTTCCAAACGGGACTACCCAAAACTGGAGATTCGTGTTAGCCCCTCCGAGATTCTGGCGAAAAGATAGAGGCCTAGTAACATTCGCCAGAGAACTCGGAAGACAGTAAGCAAATTAAGGCAGACATGCAGGCATAGGCAAGCAAGCAAGCAAGCAAGCAGGCAAACTAGCAAGCAAGCGCAGCAGGGAGTCAGACGCACGCACGCACGCACGCACGCACGCACGCACGCACACACACACACACACACACACACACACACACACACACACACACACACACACACACACACACACACACACACACACACACACACACACACACACACACACACACACACACACACACACACACACACACACACACACACACACACACGCAAACGCACACGCACACGCACACGCACACGCACACGTACACGTACACGTACACGCACACGTACACGTACACACGCACAACGTCCATGCAACATGCACAACGCCCATGCAACATGCACAACGTCCATGCAACATGCACAACGCCCATGCAACACGCACAAACCTACACATATACACTAGGAAGCATTTATTGGGACACAATTACAGTCTTCAATGTGCAGCCCCATTACCAAGGTTCACATGTCTTCCCCCACTATAAATTTCACGGCCATGGTCACGTTGGTTACTAATTATTTGTTCTATATTTGGCAAGGAAGATATCCCTTACATGTTTTTTTAGTGTGTTTTTGTTTAGGGGTACATCTTCCGTAGTCCTAAATTTGGCACATAAAGTTTTATTCCAAATTTCTGGTGCAGAACATTTAATAGAAAATTTTCTGTAATTTGTGGTGGCTAAAGGTACTTCAAAATGTTGTACTAGTCTAGTGTTATTTGCTCGGTGGAGTTGAAACATTGAAGACGTCACAGTTGGCATCGTACCATTCAATACATTTGATAGAATAACTATTTTTTGTTGCGATACTAGTTCTGGAAACTTCAGAATTTTTAGCTCAAGAAATAGTTCATTCGTTGGATAGTAAAAGGGTTTCTTCGTTATAATTCTAACTGCTCGTTTTTGAAGTTTAATGATTTTATCTAGTCTTTGTATTTGTAAATCGAACAGATTTTAGATATGCAGCATGCTGAGAGAATGGTCTATAAAATATTTGTAAAAACTATTTTTGCATCATTTTACACACAAAGCCATTGCAAAGCGCTCACGCAAAAGTGGTATTGCCATACTTTGACCCTTCCTTGTTTTTGTGGCCGATTTTAAGCACTTTGAGATGTACGAGGTTTTGCGGCAGATCTCTGGTCTGCGGGTGGCGCGCCCCAGTGCTTAATTCAAGCAACTCTACAAGGACTTCCAGGGCACGGTTCGTGTTTTCCATGCCTGTTTCAAGTGCAGTGAAGAATTCTTTTTCAGCATATGAGCTAAAAAATGAGTTAGAAAAAACTGCATTATCGTAATATTGGCCACGGATGAAGGTATTTAGGACCTATGTGCGACGGTAAGGCATCCCTGTGTTATATTTAGGGCCTATGTGCGCCGGTAAGGCATCCCTGTTATCACGCGCATTGACGGGGGCGGGTACCCGCCCCCCTCGGGTTTTTCGGAGACAGTAGAAAAACGGCGGCGCGTAGCGCCGCCGTACATGGTATACCTTTTCCCTCGTCATTTTTACAACTTCTGTGAAAATTTTAAGGTTAGGTCATCTCAGGTCAGGTCACCAGTACAGGTCAAGTGACCCTGACCTAAAAAAAAGTTTAAGATAGCATAAGTCGGAGCAGGGTGAACTTATCCGATTGAAACTCACATCACATAATGGCCCCACCGAGTTCTCTAAAATACGTTCCGGTATTTTTGATATCGATGACCTAAGGTCAGGTACGAGGCATGACCTTTCCATTGGAAATACATGGGAAAAATGGTTTTTACGGAATAACTCAGTAACGGATAGTGATAGAGCGTTTATTTTAGCTGCATTAGACTCGCCTCGGCTTTGCGGTTCTAATGATATGCATTTTATATAATTTGACCCTGAACTGACCTCAGGTCAGGTCAAATCCTTGATTTGACCTAGCAAGGTCAAATTATATATCATTCGATTCGGCTTGCTAAGAGGATTCATATAGTTCAAATCGTTTTGTTTTATCTTTACTTGTTCAGATTTCAAGGCCAAAAAACTGAATTTACATGTTATCCCTATGACGGGCATGTTTTGACCTCTCGTGACCTTAAATGTGACCTGACAAAAAAATGGTTCAAATGTTTTCGATTGAGAAGTGGATGGGCAGCCCAACGCCGTTTACCGTTTTTCGCTACCTACAGTGGTTCTCGAGATCTTAGGGGGGGGCGGGTACCCGCCCCCTCGTCAATGCGAAGGTGGCTCAGACCCCCGTCAATGCGCGTGTTAATACATTGCCAGAAACGTATCATTTGCGTCTGAGACTATATTTTTGCTGAGAGTCACAACAAAGAGCTAACAATCAAACATCACTGTTCACAGTGAGCAACAGTGAGCAACGACCTCATTCACATCAGAAATCACATGCATGCACATTAGATCCGCCGGAGCAAACCTCGTGAAACCAATGCTCACATTTCTCACACTCGGTCGGAATTCAGATTTCCGCTTACCCTGGCGGTTCTACCTTTCACCCCATCAATTTCTCATAAAAAAGTATACCCGGGGCCACAATAGGTCACCATACAAGGTCACATCAGTTCAAATTTTGAGCTCTACCATAGCTACATTTCTAAGCTGATTGATTTGAAACTTCCCACACTTTATGGCCCTTCCAGGGTCTGAAAAATTTATATCCGGGATTTTTCGATCTGGTGCCCTGAAGTCAGTTTACGAGTTACCTCTCGCATAGAAAAAGCATGGAGAAATCTGTCTTATGATCTAAAAGTCACAACAATTATTGCAAATGCTCAAATTTCTCAGAAACGCACTTTTCGCCACCCTTTCACGGATTCACCCTTACACCCTTACACGGGCAATATCTGAGGTCATCATAGGTCACCCGGGGTCAAAAACAGTACGTTGACGATAACTTTTGATCTAACCACGCTAAAGCGCTTAATTGAACGTCATTGTGTATGTTTCGTCAGAGGCTTTCATTTGATATATAGCAAGATCACTTTGTGAATTTCAGTGATCTCAAGTCATGTTACGTCAAGAGGTATCCACGTAGGTCAAGCCACTGGCAGGAGGTCATTATGGTCCACATAGCGGAAAAAGCCCTGGTATTTTCCTATAAAATCTGTTTAGCGAGACCTCAATAGCTCTAATGGCATGCGAGCTATGCCCAGGTTTCTTAACCATTGCATATTTTAGTGGAAATAGCCCATCTTGACCGAACTTGACCTCTGGAGGTCAACCAGTTGACCTGAGGGTTTAGATATGCGGAGTAAAACCGTGCTGAATTCACAAGAGCTTTCCAATGTTTTTTTGCAAATCTGCGCCAACCCCCATAATTTCAGAGTTAGAAGGGGGCCAATGATGGCCCTGGTGGGGCGAAGTCGGCAGCGGACCCCCAGTCATAAGCGGATCCAGGGGGCAAGAGGGGCACGTGCCCCCCCTGATCGACCCTCGGCGCCCCCTGAAATGGTCGCGCCCCTGAAAGGTCGATGATAGGATTTGGCGCCCATCTGATAGGTTTTGCCGGTCAAAAGTGGCGCCTCCCTGGTCCGGATGGCGCCCCCCGGAAAGGTGCCCCCCACCTCCGATCGGAAATCCCGGATCTGCGTATGCCCCCAGCGAGGCGCGGGTTAACGTGGGGTCAATCCCCACGGCGGGCAACCGCCTTCTGCGCCTAGGTTACTTATATTTTTGGTAAATATAGCAAATGCTGATTTCCCAAACCAACATCGAATTTCTCAAGTTGTTCAGGTAAGCAGTTCGGGTGGAAACCGGATCACCAATGCTGGAATCATGAAAGAGAGCATCAAGTCAAACTGTGATGATTAATATGTGCGTTCCAAAATGCGCCCCTGGCGCAATTTAATAGGACGCATTTTAAAATCAGCAGGGTCCAAGTAAAACAAAATAATCGTGCAGGTGTGTGCAAAGAAAACCTTGATGGATTCGTTAATAAATAAAATAAAATTCAGATTGATAAAAGAATGTAGATCTCGAAAATATTCACCTGTACACAATATCTGTCCTAGTACATTTGCATGCATGCTTTGAAAACCACTGTCATGTTCAGTCACGGATCTAGGATTTCGTTAAGGGGGGGCAGCCTCGGAGGGCGCCGAACCTGGGGGGCGCTGAACCTGAGGGGCGCCAATTTCAGTGGCGGATCTAGCCGGTCGGTTTGGGAGGGGCAGACCAAAGTCTAAAAGCAAAAAAAAGTCACGCAGTAAAAAGCTGCGCTATCAATATCACTTTCCGGTAGAATTTTGGGTATTTGAGGCGAAAAGCTAAAAAAACGTCACGGGGTGAAAAAACTTATGGGCTCGAGACACTTCTTCCTATCCAAGGCTGGCTATACTATGACTGGCTATATTATAACTGAGAATTATTGATATTTACTCCATGATTCTGATGAGTTAGTTAGTTAAGGGCTTTTTATAAGGCGTTCTGTGCAAAGCACCTTTGCCCGCCTCTAAGGTGTGGGGGAGAATTTTCCGGGAGGGGTGTTTACTTTAATGTCGCAGAACAAAGGGACGAATCTTATTTCAAGGAATGGGTCGCGAAGTGTAGCAACACTTGCGAGGGAAGGGGATTGCTACGGCAGAGATGCCGAGCCTGGGGCACAGGCAGGATTTAAAAGGGTACGTGAAGAGGCTTGCCAGCGTAAAGATTAGTTTTTTGAATTTTGCTCCTTGTTATCGAATAACCGTTTGCTTACGTTACTCGAGTTCCTCCATTGAAACAGAATAATTTTGGGTTATTAGAAATACCCGCAAGCACCATGACGTGATGCCGCGGGTCTTTATCCTGCAACCAGGAGGTGAGGTTACAGCACCCTCTCTGGCTGGGTAGCCGCCGCATAGAGGAAGAGAGAAGGGTAATAGAACAGATAGAGTGTTAGGGAGGGGTGTGAGTTGGTTAGTTGTTAGTCTTAGATGTGGTTAGTATAGTTAGTAGTCCTTAAGTTAGGGTTAGTTGGTTAGCAAATATGAACGGATGGTTAGGTAGGGTTAGTTGGTTAGTTGAACTTTTTTTGGTTTTGTTTTGTTTTGTTTTTTGTTTTGTTTTTTTTTTGTTTTTTTCCTATAGTGGGAGTTATTCTGAGTCTACCATACCTTAGGACCAGACAGTTAAAACCTAGTTTGAAGCACCTATTGTTTAAATTTGTCAGAGGGACGTTTATAGTGTAATTGTTATTTCTAACATGAGGGGTGCTATTCGGATGCAGGTATTTTCCATACCTGCCACCATAGACGTTCAGATAAAGCTCTCGAGCCTAGAAGCCTTCAGGAATGTAAAGAGCTTGTCCAACAGCTCAGAATGATCATTGCCGAGAAGAGTGGAAAGGTTTACTGGGATATTTCTGATGCGGCAATAATCTAGCATGGGCTGCCTATGGGCGTCGTGCTGGGGACAGTCGATGAGGATATGGTAGGGATTTTCCATGGCAGAGCAGGTACCACAGGTACCTACACGCCCATAGGCATTTAATTTGGTGTGTCCGCTTCTGAGTCTGGTCAGGATGACCTCACGCCGACGACTGTTTTGGTTGGAGCTGGGCCAGTAGCCGATGTTAGGCTTGATATGGAATAAATGGGCGCAGTGGTTAGTGGTCCAGTCATTTTGGATGTACTTCCGGATATGGTTCTGGAGGAGAGCTTTGCTATCGTCTGCGGATCATTTGAGAGGTGCGAACTCTCTGAGTTCTAGAGACTTTTTGGCCTTTTCGTCGGCTTTTTCATTTCCGAGAATTTTGCAGTGGCCTGGGATCCAAAGAAATGAGACATCTGGGATATCGTCGATACCCTTCTGGATGTCTGCTATTACGTGATGGCTGGGGTTGACTACGTTATTGATAGCTTGCAAGACAGATTTAGAGTCTGAACAGATGACGGCTGAATCAATATTTAGGGTTCTAATCTGGACTAGTGTATCTAGAATGGCGACAGCCTCGGCAGTAAAGATTGAGCAGTTGTCCGGAAGTCGTTTTTGGAGGCAAATATTTTGCCCCCAGATGCCGAGGCCTACTTTTTCGCCCATTTTAGAGCCGTCGGTGAAAATGAAGGTTTTGCCAATGTTGTTAGACTGGAACTCTAAGAATTCTGATGAAGGGCTGTGCCCGAATATATAATCTTCGGTTTTTTTTTAAATTTTCGGATTCGAGGGGAACAGGCCAGGGAACATCTTATCAATTATGTTCTGTTTGAAGATGAGAGTTGAAACACCAAAATCTTGCCTATAAACTAAAAAGGAGTAGGGGAAAAAAGGTCGATCGCTTTGGGGGTCAAAAACATAGTGTTGCCCCGAGCTTTTCCGTTTGGGGAATGCCTTTTTGCCCCCCCTTGGATCCGCCACTGGCCAATTTACCACCCAAAAGGCGGTCAGTGTCAATGTAAAACGCGTTTAAAAAATGATTTGTAAATGCTTATTTTCATGAAAGCTTCCTCTTAGTGAGGACATGTTCATGTCTACCATCAAGCATATTTCGGGCCAGCTAACGACTGGCACCTTGGTAGAAAATGCTGAGAGCACCCACTGACACTAACTGAAGCACGATGAGCAAATAATACAGTTATTTTCGGTCATGGCGAAAACTGAGGTGTCGTATCCACCACCTCCACTTATCACAGTTGTCCTGGCCAACTGCTCCATACTGAAATAGCCGATTGATGCTAACCTGAGCCTCATAGGCCGCAGAACCTCTGCGGGCCTGGGCCCCTGAGTTTTTGGTGACTTCCCTGAGTTTATATCGAGTCCCCTCAGCTAATCTGGGACCGCTTTAGTTAACCAGACCCTCACACTGAACTTGAAACCTATGTGTCGCCGCTGAAGCCTATTAAACTTTTCGGGGCCCTTTTATTGATATAGGGCCCTCTCAACAGGTCCTGAGCCCTCTGAGCTAAAAGTTGGAGCTCTGAGCTCTGAGCCCCAATTGTTGTGGTTTAACGACGCACCAACTGCCAGGGTCATACGGCTCTGAGCCCCAAGCTGGATTAGTGTCCCTTCAGCTGGTCAGGGTCCCCTGGGTTGGTACCGTTTTCGTTTAACTGATATAGATCCCTTCAGCTTGTTTGGGGCCCGTTGTGTGTATCTGGGTACTAGTTCGTCGAGGCACCCAGCTGGTCTGGCCCTATTAGTTTTATGGGCCTTCTGAGCTGCTGCAGGGTCCCCTCAGAGTGTCTGGGCCCCATGAGTTGAAAATGGGAACCCCTGGGTTAGTTTTGAGTACCTGAGCTTATTTAGAAACCGTTTAAATAGGTAGGCACCCCACGCTGGTCTTGAGAATCCTGTGTTGGCACTGAGGTCAAATGAGCTCGTTGGGGGCCCTTATCTGGGCCCCCTTATCTGGCACGGGTCACTCAGCTGATTTTGGAGACCCAAAATCCCTCCTACCGGATTCCACCCACGCCAGATTTCCTGACCCCCTGAGGGCCCCTGGGGGCCATTGGGGATTTTTCCCGCGATCAGCGCTGGGGTCCCTCCCTCGAGACAAAGCTTACAACATGTCTCTGTCTCTATACTCTAGCGTCTGCCAGAGTTGAGCTAGAATCATTTTAAGCACAATTCGCTTCCTCTCGTTACGGCGAATCATCAAATAATGTATAATATGACTATACTAGGTTAAAACATAAAAATGACCTGACCTAAGGTTAGGTCAAGGCCACCATCTAGCCTAGCATAGTCAGTATGCATATCAATCAACTCACAATAACAATAAAAAATGGTATCAAAATACGAGTTTTATCAATATTTCATGCCAAGCCATTGACCCAAGTCTTAACACCTGCTTAGGAAGCCCCAGATGAGCTCTCAGAGGTAACATGTCTAAACTTGCAACATGAACCGATAAAGAGGCCTAGGGTACCATGATTTGGGGAATCCGAAGGCATTTCAAGCGGTGTCTGCAGACATAGAGCAATTGTTCGGCAAATTTCCGTTTTACCCCATGCATTTTCAATGGAGAGGTCATGATTCGTACCAGTCCCTAGGTCATCGATGGGAAAAATCCCGGAATAAATTTATTAGTACTTTTTGGGCCCATTATATGGTACAAGTTTGAATTCGATAGATTCACCCTTTTCTTACTTACGCCAACTTAAACATTTTTTGGGGTGAGGTCACTTGACCTGCACTGGTGACCTGACCTGGGATGACACAACCTTAAATTTTGAGGGAAAGTTGCGGAAGTGATCAATGATAAGGTGCGACAAGTACTGTGTCGCTTCGCGCCGACGCTTTTTCGTGCCACTGGGAGACCTCGAGGGGGTGTTCAAGCACACCCCAACGGGCCGGAACGGGGCGCGAATACTCTAGAACTGGGCTGAGGCCAAAAGGGAAGGCTCTAAACAATGTCTGAAATTTTGTGGTCAAGGTCCTTCAAGGTCATTGACCTATTACGGCACAACCCAACATATTATGCCTAATTTACGCTATAACTAGCGCTGCGCCCAAGCTTACCAATGGCTTTTGATCAAGCCTTGATCATCAAGGCCAGTCACCTTTAAAGTTGACCTGTGACCTTGATCAAAACACTGAATAACCTTAACTTTGATGTAATAGCATACGTTATAATAGGCGTCGTAACATTATGCAACGTCATTTAGGGGCTGTCCAGGAGTAACTGTGCTCATCAGGGGCACCTATGCTCTCTGGAGGGGCCTTTGCTTCGATGAGGCTCCTGTGCCACCCAAGGGGCGCCTTCGCTCCCCAATGGACGCAACCTAGCTATCCAGGGGCATCTTTGCTGTTCCGGGGGTGCCTTTGATACCCAGTGCCCAAGGGGAGCTTTTTCTTATCCAGGTTCACCTTGGTATTGAGGGGCGTATTTTTATTCAAGGTAACCTATACTACCCAGTGGCGCCTACCCTATGCAAGGGGCGCTTAGGCTATCCAGAGGGCGGCAATTTGCTATACATAGGGCGCCCTTATGCTCTCCATGGGCACCCCATTCAGAGGGTGCCTCTGATATTCAGGGGCGCTTTTCCTATCAGCAGGGTACCTGTGCCATCTTGGGGCTATTCTTATCAAGGGACGCTGCTGTTATTCAGGAATACCTACACCACTGTCGAGGGTCGCCTTTGCTACCCAGAGGCGCCTTTACTTCTTAGGAAAATTGGCGCCCATGCTTTAAGGAGTGCTTTGGCATCGATTGATTGCTCTATTATTGGGCTTAGGTGCGCGTGAACCTTGAGCTCATGTAGCGCCCATATTGTTGCTAAGGAACGCTTATGCTATCAAAGGGCGCCTTTGCTATCCAGGGCCTCTGTTTTATTCAAGGCAGTCTGTTCTATCCACGGGCATCTGATATTTCGGGGGCGGTGCCTAGGTTATTCAGGAGGCGGCTTTTTTCTCCACAGGGGCGCACTATTGCTTTCCAGGGGCGCCGTTACTGCCCAGGAGTGTCTTTCTATCCAGGGGCGCATATGCTGTCTAGGTTTATTTTTCAATCACAGACATGATTGAAATACATGCTCCTACGTTATCCTGGGGTGCTTTTTGTCTCCGGTAAGGCGCTATTTTTCGCTTCCGGGCACCAGTTTATCCAAGGGCACCTATGCTGTCCAGAGAAACTTTGTTATCTAGGGCTGCCTTCGCTGTTAAGGGGCACCTTTACTACCCAAAGGGAGCATTTTACTTTCCTGGAGTTCCTATTTGCATCTAAGGGGCGCATATGCTATCTTGGAGCGCCTTTGCAAACATGGGGCGCACTTTTCTATCCAGGGGCGCCTTTGCACTTGAGGGGGCGCCTCTGCAATCCAGGAGGAGCCCAAAATAGATGGCGAATAAAAATTCTGAAATAAGGCGCTCGAACACTGAAATAAAGTGTCTAATTATCAGAAAGAGGCGCTCATCTGCTGAGCGGGGAGGACTGCTGGTTGCTGAGGGCAGCGTTCTCGGAAGTGAGGCGCACATACTGAAAAAGGCACCCGGTTGCAGCGATGGAGCACTAAGCCTTCAGTTATAGGTTAATGAAATGTGGTTAAAGGCAGTCCATGCTCAAATTCAGCGCTCGAGCCCTGTAACAGAGCGCGCGACTGTCGGACAGGTGTGCCAAACCATAGACAATAGGGCAGCTGAAGATGGAAAGGGACACATATGATATCCTGGGGGCGCCTGTACTCTCAGGTGAGGCGCTTGTTTTCTTTCTCAGGCGCCTAGTTTATCCATGGTCGCCTATGCTGTCCAGATAATCTATTTCAAGAAGGGTTAACTTTGCTGTCCAGGGGCGCCTTTACTATCCAAGGGCGCATATGCTATCTGTAGGGCGCTTTATGCAAAGGGCACCTAGGCTGTCCAAGGGCGCCGTCCTAACCAAAGGCCGCCTTTCACTTTCCCTGAAGTGCCTATTTCTGTGTGAGGGGTGCGTATATTATCTAGGAGTGCCCTTGATATACGGAGACGCCTTTTTGTCCAGCGGCGCCTTTGCTCTTGAGGGGCGCTGCTCCAGTCCAGGGTAGCTGAAGATGAATAAGGGACATCTATGTTATACAGGGGGAGCCTGTACTTTCCAATGGGGCGCTCATTTTCCTTCTCAGGCACCTAGTTTATCTGGGGTGCGCCTACGCTATCCAAAGGCGCCTTTGCTACCCAGGGGCACCTTTGCTGTCCACAGCACTTGCGTTATCCAGGATTGTCTTTGCTGTCCAGGGGCGCCTTTGCTATCCAAGGGTGCATATGACATCCGTAGGGCGCTTTTTCCAGTGGGCGCCTAGGCTATCAAAGGGCGCCTTTTTCTACCCAAGGTGAGCATTTTATTTTCCTAAAGCGCCTATTTCTATCTAAGGGGCGCTTATACTGTCCAGGGCACCTATGTTACCAAGATTTGCCTTTGCTGCCCAGGGGCGCCTTTCCTAGCCAAGGGCGCATACGATATCCGTAGGGCACTTCATCCAGGGGGCGCCTAGGCTACCCAGGGGCGCTTCATCCATGGGACGCCTAGGCTACTCAGGGGTGCATTAGTTCCCCATGGCGCAATCCTGCTATCTAGTGGCGCCTTTTCTTTGCCGGGGCGCTTTTGTTAGCTTTCTAAATTTCATCTTCAACATTTTACTGGGGCGCAAAAGACCAGTAAAGGCGTCTAGTATTTGGGCAGGGGCGCTTTGCCATAGTTTTAAGGACTATGTGTTAATTCAAGTGGAATAAGTGGTATCTACCACCTTGGCGCACGAAATGGGTACAGGCGCGCCGCTAATATCGGGCGCCTTCGGCGCCCGATATGAGCTAAGCTATGCTGAGGCGCTTCGGAGCTAAGGGGGCCCGGGCCCCTGGACCCCCTTGGATCCGTCACTGGTCATGGTTAAGAAGTACATGTAAAACGGAAAAACAAGTCTAGCATAGATGCACGCTACTTACCAGTTGCTTTGGTCACCGGAAAAGAGGAGAAATAGTAGTGGGAAAAATAATAATCCAACAATAGAGCTGACAAACTTTCAGTATTTTCAAAACACCCTCTGGGCGCATTATGACCCTCTTCCCCTAAGGTAGCACCCACTCTCTCCTCGAGAAGATGAGAGGACTTGACATACTCCGCTTCGTGGAACGGTGCGTTTTCTGCCAGTAACGCTTTGCAGAATCTCTTCTCCCAAGCATGCTGGTGCGATTGTTTGGTGGTGGTCCAATCTCATTCAGCTGGGACTGCCTACCACTTGTTTTTTCCGTTTTTTTAAAGCTCACGTTCTTGATGCAGGCACTGAATTTGTATGTTGTGTGATGTGATCTGCGATTTTAGCCGTCACTGAATGCTTTTTCACATGCCTTGAAGGGTATCGATTTCCCGTCGACATTTAGCGTGAATTACTTATCTGTTCGTTTATTCTATGTACCCAGTCAATTATTTTTCAAAGCCGATGATGACATGACTACTCTCAGTATGCCAGAAAGGTGTAGACTGTTACTGAAAGACCACTTTTCTCTGCCTTCTGCTGGTGACTAACTTCTGAACACAGCAGTGCCGCGGACGTCCGAGCGGGCCATTCCCCCCCGTCCCCACGAACGTCCGGGAGGGCCGTTCCCCATCCGTCCCCACAAACGTCCGGGAGGGCCATTCACCTCCGTCCCCACAAACGTCCGGGATCAGTCGGGCGCCTGACCTTGACCAGTGCGGGTCGGTGCCAGGGTCCGGGAGCATGGTGGTGTAAGCGCGCGGCCAGTGTGGGGTCCCGGCCGGAGCAAGCAGTGATGTGAAGTATGATTCAGTGCATAGTGACACTTATCAACATTAGTGGAATGCTGATGTGAGTTTTGCGATTTTTAGAGTGCACGGAGGCTTTAAACAAGTGTATTGTGATTGAACCGTGATTGGTGAACATGACTGACACTGAGAGCGACCAGGAGCGGGACTCTGTATTTACTGATGCGGCTTCCGGCTCTGATAGCAGACGAAAACGGCAGCTTTCTGTTGCCGAGATGACCAGGAACTTAGAAAGGAAAAAGGCGAAGCATCAGTCTAAGTCAGGCTCGGCAAAAAAAACATCTAGCCCCAAGGATCGACGAGTGGAGCTGGGAGAAGTAAGTCTCGACGCCATGGAGCGTCGGGTCGAGGCCATTGTAACTCGGGCAATGGCAGCCTTTGAAGCTAGATTCGCTCAAATGGAGAAGAGGATAGAAATCCTGGAAGTGGAGAAGTTTGAAAAGGACGGCACGATTGAGGACCTTAAAAATGAGGTGAGCAAGCAGAGAGCTGAGAACAGAGACTTGAAGGAGCGACTCGATAGCGTAGACATGAATAGGCGCCTATCCTCGCTCATATTGACTAGCGATGATTTTGGCACAAGAACCACAGGAGAAGACGTGACAGAGAAAGTGGTTCATGTCCTCAACCGCCAATTTCCCGGTCTAAGTCTGACAGCTGGCGACGTCCAGGTGGCCCATCGCCTACAGGGTGACAAAAAGGTGATTGTCAAGTTTCTGCGACGCCACACTCGAGACAGCGTGTTCGAACGAAGATTCGAGCTGTTCAAGCGGGAGAGGCGGGGCGCACTCTACATATCGGAATCACTGATCCCCGAAAAGCAGCATTTATTCCAGCTGCTTCTCGCCGCCCGGCGTCCGGAAAACGGATCGAGGATCAGGTCAGTTTTCAGCCGTCGTGGGAACGTGTATTGCAAGACTGTCGAAGGGGGTAACAACATTCACGTTCCCGACATGGAGCATCTACAGCGGCTTTTAGGGGGAAGATTGCCACCCATCCCTCAGTATAACGCGCGACCTGGTGACCAACGCGGCGGCGCATGGGGAGGCTTTCCGCCCGCGGGCCTGCAGCGGGAGAGAGCAGCGGCAGGTCCGCTGCCAGGGCAGAGTGTGGGAGCAGCCGGACGCTCACCGGCCAGGCGGAGCGCAGCCGCCGCGGGACCGCCGCCGGGAGCCGAGCGTGTATGAGCAGCCGGGGGACACCTCTCAGCTAGAACCGTCACTCTGCAGAGCGGCCGTCCGACAGTGGCGATGAAGAAAACAGAAATTGGAGGATTTTTCTGCACCTTTCGGCGGACAACAACCGATCGTCGCAAGTCCAGCATTTTCGTGGTAGCCGATGACCATCGTCGATCCGTGATGGACGACTAGCCTCATTGTCAGCTGAGCAATCGGAGGCTCTGGTATCGGTCGACTCCGGATTGACTATCTTCGCCCGGGGATGGAACTGATGGCACCAAGGATTCTGCACGTTCTTACGTCATTCATACTTGGTGAGGTTAAAGTTGGATGCATGTTATTTTTGTCTTCCTGGGTTCCTTATTTTGAGATGCATAGTAAAATGTGTTCGCATATTACCGTGATAGTTTCTGAGGCCATCGAGATTTGCTACTAATTGGTTTGCCTGAAACATCATAGCCTACACACCGCCTACTGAAACATCACATCACAGCCTACTGAAATCACAGGCTACACAAGCAGCATGTTAGATCGCAAAACAGATAAGGAATTTCTAACGTGTAATCCGATGTCTATTGTAACGTTAATTAGGCTCATGAAAACGACATTGTCAATCCTTCTGGCGCACTTACGTTGTGCCTACAGGAAAGGACCAGGCATTCCGACGCGTCTGGGTGCGCCGGCGGCCGACCAGAAATCGGCGAAACAAATTTTCAGAAAGGTGAAAGTATCGTAAGATGCGTGAGTAATTCGAACCGTCGCTGCTGCCTTTGCCTGGTGGTTGCCGGCGCGCCCGGGCGCGAGAGGCTACACATTCTTGGCTGAGGTCAGGACTATGGATGGGGGAGTGGTGTAAGTAACTATTTTTTGTATTGTAGAGTGATCACGTAGGTGGTTTATCCGCCAATTTTTGGTAATAAGTTCTAATACCTGTGTTTAGATCCCTGCTCAATTAAAGAAATAGCGATGTGAAGGAATTATTTCATGATTTTTGTGCTGTTTTCGAAGTCTTCGTTCATTAATTTTAATCAACAGCTTCAAGTGTTAGAACAGTTGAGGAAGAACGCGGCCTTAATCGTTGTGGGTTGCTTCGCCAATGTTGACAATGAGAAAACAATAGTTGTCGCTCTCGCCGATAGGTGACAGTACGGTAGGAGAGACACAGTTAACATGGACAGTGTCTTTTGTGAATTGTACCGTGTGAATGTTGTGCGCCTGCAGGCTGTGAGGTGGGGCTGGTGCGGCTGGGTCCTGCTGGCGGCCGGCCGTCCGGTGCACCCTAGCAGACACGAGACAAAGAGCCCTTCAACATCGCCGCGAGTTTTTAGTCCTGCGGAAACCTGGCGTGGCGGCTGCTGGCGGACCTGGTCGCAACCGGCCCCACTCCCAGCTCACTCAGAATCATGGTATTCGTGGTGGACAACGTGTTCTGTTACTTGTTTTGTTTTCTGTTTGTTATTAGTCAGGAACATCCCATTGTTTTCATTTGGTCATATATATAATCGTGCTCAAACGAGATGCTAAATAAGAGGCCAACACGGAACAGAATTTAGTATGTATAACAGGCCTTGTGAGCTAATTTATTTTGCAAAGTTCGGGGCCTCACACCTTCGCAAAGGGCCAGGTTAGGTAGATTAGCCTTTTCGGCTTGGTAAGGCGTTTAGCGTTGGGTTGTTTGACCCGGTGCGGATGCCGCGCGTGAGGGATGGGTGTAGTTGGGGTGGTGGGGGACCAGGGAGGGGAATGGAGGGATATTTTTACAAAACAATGTTGATTTTGGAAGCATTATTGTTGATCAGCGGTTTGTCGGTGTTAGATAGTGTGGCAAAATCCAGTCGCAGTGCACAGATTTACGTGTTGCGCGCAAGGAGCAAGTACCTTTTATCAATCAGTTGCATCGGAAACAAAAAGGAGCTGTCCATGAACAGTTATGCCTGAATTGAAGGTAATAACATTTAATGTCAGGGGCTTACGCGAAGCAGCAAAAAGGCGGGCAGTATTTAGATTTCTTCATTCCCAATACCCAAATTATGTTGTGGTGATGCAAGAAACTCATTCATGTTTTCACGATACGGCGTACTGGCAGTCGGAATGGGGATCCCAAATTCTGTTTTCACATGGTGAGAGTGTGAATGAATGTGGGGTTTCAATCTTGATACCCAAGTCATTTCAGGGGATAGGTACAGCTAAGCTGGAGTATGCCGCTGATGATGGAAGGCTTATTGTTGTTGATCTCGAATATAATGAATGCAAAGTAAAGTTAATAGGTGCATATGCCCCGAATAAGAATAAGAATAGCATGCAAGTAGACTTTTTCAAGCGACTTAAAGAACAAATTGAAGCCATGTCAGACATAGAGAAATGTTATCTGCTCATTTGTGGCGACTTAAATGTCCATTTAACGCGCCGAGACACATCCAGTAGAAATTTTCGCATCACCGCTGCTGCAAAAGTTCTGCTGGATTTAATCGAGGAACACAATTTGGTTGATGTATGGCGAAATAGGAACCCAGAATTGGTTCGATATACTTGGAGGCGTTTTAATCCATTGCAGCTATCTAGAATTGATTATATAATAGCAAGTAAATATTTATCAGACAATAATGTTATGAAAGGTATAAATATTAGACCATCTATTTTAAGTGATCACTCTTTATTGGCAGTAGAAGTATTACTCTTCTCGTCTGATCATGGGCCTGGACTGTTTCGTTTTCGAAACGAGCTCCTCCAAGATGATTCATTTGTTGAATTAGCTAAAACAGAAATCCAGAAAGCCACGATGAAACATGGAATGTATTCCAATATCTCTGACTGGGGTTTAATTCTAGACCTTCTTTTAAGTAAGATAAGAGTGATAAGTATTCAAAGATGGAAAGCAAGAAATAAACAGAAGCGCGAACAAAATTCCAAGTATATGCGCCTGCTAGAGGAATGTGAAGCTAAAATAAGTACGCATAATACACAAACAAGCACTAGTTTATTGGAGAGTTACCATGAGCTAAAGGGCTTGGTTAACGAAATAGAACTAGAAAAGGGTAAGAGAGCGATGATCCATTCCGGAGCTAGATGGATTGAAGAAGGCGAAAAGCCAACACGTTATTTTTTCAATTTGAACAGAGTTAGAAATGCAAAAAAGCAGATAAATGTATTGCAATCCGATGACAACCAGCTTATTGTTGGAAACTCCAATATATTGCAATTTTGTAGAAGTTACTTTAAAAAACTGTATTCTATAAGCCTGAGCAACCAAAACGGTAATGATGAATCAATGGCAAATAAATTTTTAGGCCAGATAGATTGTCCTCGACTCGGTCAAGAGGATCAGGATATTTGCGACGAGCCAATCACAAGCGCAGAGTGTAAAGATGCATTAGATGCAATGATGAATAACAAAGCTCCCTCTGTTTCAGGATTTTCGAAAGAATTTGTAAAATACTTTTGGAGTGACTTAGAAACTATAATAATGAGTTATATCACGCAGGCAAAGGATAAAAAACAGTTTTTCATAACACAAAGACGCGGAGTAATCACTTTAATTCCTAAACCGGGCGACCAAAAGCTACTTAAGAATAAACGCGCAATATGCTTGCTCGATATCGTGTACAAGATGTGTTAGTATTGTGAATCGGATAAATTGAGTGGCATATTAATGGCCCTGGATTTTCAAAATGCCTTTAATACCGTCGAACATAACTTCATCTACGATACCTTAGCTAAATTCAACTTCGGTACAAACTTCATTGAGTGGGTAAAGCTGTTGCATACGAACACAGAGCTTTCTGTCATTAACAATGGCTATACGTCTAGATGGTTTAAGCCTTTAAGAGGACTTCAACAGGGCTGTCCCGCCTCAGCTTTGCTGTTTTGCTTGGTTGTTGAAATCCTTGCTATTAAAATTCGTAATACGCCCTATATTCGAGGAGTAAATATTTCGGGACATGAAGTTAAATTATCTCAGTATATCGACGACACTACCTTATTCTTGAAAGATGAAGGTTCAGGTAGAGCAGCATTGGAAGTGATTGAGGACTTTGGTATTGCTTCTGGACTTCAGCTGAACTTGGCAAAAAGTAAATTTATGTGGCTAGGTACCAAAAAGAGTTCCCAAAACCTTATTTGTGGACTAACATCAAGTGTAAAGGTCAAAATTCTTGGGGTGAGATTCTGCGCTTTATACAGCTGTGAAGAAGAAAATATTCGTAGCGTTGATACTAAAATACAAAATACACTGAACCAATGGTCAAGTCGAGACTTATCTTTAAAAGGAAAAATAACAATAGCGAAATCATTGGTTGTCTCCCAGTTGCTATACATTATTTCGGCTGTGCGTGTCGATAGAAAGCATTTACAAGCAATTCAAAGTAAAATAATGAAATTCATTTGGCGAGGCCGACCACCAAAAGTTGCCAGGAATACCTTATATCAGGACACTGAACATGGAGGATTGAATGTTCCAGACGTGATAAACTTGTACAAGGCACTGCGCGTATCGTGGTTCGGAAAAACTTTATCAAACATGAATGCCCCTTGTTCACAAATTCTACAACTTAGACTAAATATCAGAATCGAGCATCTATTACATATGAACTATGGAAATGCTTGGATAAGCTGCCAAAAAGTTACACCTTTTTACAAAGAAATGTTTCAGTGGTTACGAGAAGCAGTGCCGATTAGGGAACCGCAAAATGGAAAGGAAGTAAGAAGACAAGTTCTATGGAATAACTCAGCAATACGTCAGGGGGGAAAAGCTTTGTTCAACCGAAGGATTTACAGAATGAATTTGATATTGATTGATGACTTTTACGACCAAAACGGACATTATATGAGTTTTGAAAAATTCAAAATACGCCATCCCGGAGCAAGTGTAGACCATTTAACTTATAGCACATGGAATTTTGCGATTCCACGCGAGTGGAGGCGGTTGGTGGCGGGCACAGCAGCATTAGGCGCTGATGAACGGGAGATAGGACCTATAATCAGCATTGGAGGAAGAGAGATAAATATCCAACAGACAAAGCCAAGCTTATTTGCTGCTCAATGGTTGAAGTTAACAACCCCCAACGCTCAAATCAAATGGGAGTGTGAAGGAATTGATTTCGAAGAAGAGTGGCGGAAAGTGTTTACAATGCCATTTAAAATAACCAAGGCTACAAAGCTTCAGAGTCTTCAATTCAGAATAATTCACCGATTTTTTCCTACGAGACGTTACCTATGTATCAGAAACATTGTAGATGACCCTTTTTGTAATAACTGTGGCGAGGTAGAGACGACCCAGCACCTTTTTCTAAGATGTAATGATGTTAGAAAATTTTGGGATAACTTAGCAAGAAAGTTAAATGAAAGGCTCCCAGCGCAAAAGCATTTTATTCCTAATGTTAAAAATGTAATATTCGGTTCCCTGACAACCTCAGACATTGTTAACTTTATTATATTGAGCGGAAAACAATACATTGTAAATCAACATTTCCGTGGTGGTGGAATCAGAATCGATACGTTTATTAAACTGGTCACCAAAAGCTTTGAAATGGAAGAATTCAACGCAATTAAAACTGGCCAAACTCTTAAGTTCAAGCGCAGATGGGCTCCTTTTCTTGGTCAACAAGGAAAACTTCTTCTATAAACAGCATTACAATGTGATTTTACACCGACAAACTGTGACCAATATGCTTTTGAAAAGTTGATACGATGTTACGCGGAAAGAGATGGGAAGGGATTACTCGCGGATGCATTGTATTGGACCGTAAATGTTTGCTATATTGAGTGTAGTGCTATATGGAGCGATGACATTTAGTGTATCGTGTTGGGCTTTAGCATATGGGCGGGACAGGGGGGGGTCGGGGCAGACGAAGTAAGCAGGAATGTGATATAGGTGGCGTACTATAGAGTGCTTAGAAGTGTGCGTGAAACATTGAGGCGTTTATGCAGTCGATCGCGAGTGATCGCGGTCAAGTGTTTTGTAAAGATCCGTACATGTGTTCTCAAGTTGTGAATTGCAACCATCTGATTAAAATAAATGCCTCTTGTCAGTATGATGAGGGGGAAATCGGGAAAAAAAACAAACGTCCGGGAGGGCCGTTCCCTCTCCGTCTCCACAAACGTCCGGGATGGCCGTTCCCCTCCGTCCTCGCGGACGATAAGGAGGGCCATTCCACCTCCGTCCCCTGCGGAACACACCTCTCCAGGGGCAGATCCAGGGTCAAGTATAGTTTACTCTAAACCCTCCGGTTTTCGACGAATGTTTTCAATGACAACTTTCCCAAGATTTTACGCCCCGCTACCCCCCCCCACTCTCCAGCCACCGGCCCAGGTCTGGCACTGCACCACACAAACTCAGGGCAGTGCACCACACAGACTCAGGGCACTACACCACACAGACTCAGGGTACTACACCACACAGACTCAGGGCACCACACAGACTCAGGGCACCACACAGACTCAGGGCACCACACAGACTCAGGGCACTGCACCACACAGACTCAGGGGACTGCACCACACAGACTCAGGGCACTGTACCACACATATTCAGGGCACTACACCACACAGACTCAGGATACTGCACCACACAGACTCAGGGCACTGTACCACACATATTCAGGGCACTACACCACACAGACTCAGGGCACTACAACACACAGACTCAGGATACTGCACCACACAGACTCAGGGCACTGTACCACACATATTCAGGGCACTACACCACACAGACTCAGGGCACTACAACACACAGACTCAGGGCACTACACCACACTGACTCAGGGCACTGCACCACACAGACTCAGGGCACTGCACCACACAGACTCAGGGCACTAAACCACACAGACTCAGGGCACTAAACCACACAGACTCAGGGCACCACACAGGCTCAGGGCACTGCACCACACAGACTCAGGGCACTGCACCACACAGACTCAGGGCACTGTACCACACCTATTCAGGGCACTACACCACACAGACTCAGGGCACTACACCACACAGACTCAGGGCACTACACCACATAGACTCAGGGCACTGCACCACACAGACTCAGGGCACTGAACCACACAGACTCAGGGCACTGCACCACACAGACTCAGGGCACTGCACCACACAGACTCAGGGCACTGTACCACACCTATTCAGGGCACTACACCACACAGACTCAGGGCACTACACCACACAGACTCAGGGCATTGTACCACACAGATTCAGGGCGCTACACCACATAGACTCAGAGCACTGCACCACACAGACTCAGGGCACTGCACCACACAGATTCAGGGCACTACACCACATAGACTCAGGGTACTACACCACACAAACTCAGGACACTACACCACATAGACTCAGGGCACTACACCTCACAGACTCAGGGCACCACACCACACAGACTCAGGGTACTACACCACACAGACTCAGGGCACTGCACCACACAGACTCAGGGCACTGTACCACACAGATTCAGGGCACTACACCACATAGACTCAGGGCACTGCACCACACAGACTCAGGGCACTGTACCACACAGATTCAGGGCACTACACCACATAGACTCAGGGCACTGCACCACACAGACTCAGGGCACTGTACCACACAGATTCAGGGCACTACACCACATAGACTCAGGGCACTGCACCACACAGACTCAGGGCACTACACCACATAGACTCAGGGCACTGCACCACACAGACTCAGGGCACTGAACCACACAGACTCAGGGCACTGCACCACACAGACTCAGGGCACTGCACCACACAGACTCGGGGCACTACACCACACAGATTCAGGGCACTACACCACATAGACTCAGGGCACTGCACCACACAGACTCAGGGCACTGTACCACACAAATTCAGGGCACTACACCACATAGACTCAGGGCACTGCACCACACAGACTCAGGGCACTGCACCATACAGATTAAGGGCACTACACCACATAGACTCAGGGTACTACACCACATAGACTCAGGACACTGCACCACACAGACTTAGGGCACTGCACCACACAGACTCAGGGAACTACACCACACAGATTCAGGGCACTACACCACACAGACTCAGGCGCATTGGGTTTCCCCATAATCTCCCAGTTTCAAAACACGGCTCGCGGTCGCCAGCAGAAGACGAATCGTCGCAGACTGGCGAAGGGTGAACGGGACTAGAGCGCTACCACTACCGCAGTAGCCCGCCAAAACAGCATCTCCATTCTCGATGCGTTTGCTATATTAATTATTGATTATCAGTTTAACACATTCATTTTTTTAAAATATCTAACTTAACTGAAAACGTGGCCCATTAAAAAGGATCGCGTGCATTTGAAAAGAAAAGCTAACAATAGATTTTGTCCAAAATGCCTGCATATGTGGTTTTGGGGAAAACAGCTGATATTTGTGAAAATATATGTTGCATGCGAAAACACCAAATTCCGGTCTCTATATATTAGGGTGGGTTGATTTTGCATTTTTATTTTTGATCTCCACTCCCCGGGAAATTTCTGATGTCTTGGCACCCAGTGACCACGAATCAGGCCAAACAAAGTTTATTTGATCATTTTTCGTGCTGGCGAAAACAAATAGTTTGCAGAGGAATAACATGATTTTTGAGCCAAATTGCTTCCTGCTGCTTGGAATGATAAATTAAAAATTAGACAAAAATACATGCTGATTGACTCATCTATTGCCCACAAAATGCCACCATTTCAAAAGATCTGTGCCTCTCCATAATCTCGAAGCAAGAACAAATGTTGAACAAGTTGCTGCGTATTGCGTCACGCTGGCCACAATGGTACTGCCGCTGGGCGTCGTTTCACGGCCTTCTGAGCTGCGCTGAGTCTCCAGGGCCGATCGAGTATACTGGTCCTGTGTCCTGTCTGCATCAAACTTGAAAAACGTCTGACTGCATTGCTTGTCTGGCGGTAAAAACGCTGAATTTAATTATTAAAAATTTCAGTAGAAGTCTCACACGCACTGCTGTTCATCTTAGCGTGATTGATAAGAAAAGTCCCTCATAGATATGCGCCAGGGCAACAAATATTGATTTTGTCATGCCGGTTCAGTGATGCCTGCTTTCCTCGCTGAATATTCGAGCTTACCTGTCTGAGATACGCACAGTGTTTATAATTCCTGAGATGTAGGGTGAGTTTGAAGGTATGATTTAAGTCAATTTGTGTTGCTTTCCAGACATGAGCGCCCGCAAACGGAAAGCGAAGTATCATAAAGTGTTCCAAGTGGCGTCATACGACCTGCCCCACAACAAGCTTCTTCTGAATCTGGATGTGATCGGGAGCGTTTTGCTAATCAGAGCTCAACAAAATGGAGTTCCTAATTCCAGTAAAAAAAACATAAGTCAAGTTGCGGATGAAAGTATCTCGCTGTGGGACCGGGCTTCTATCTCGACCATGAGAAAAGACAAGGTCCTAGTTCAGATAAACAGCGTGTGGGAGGAGATGGACAACAATAAAAAAGGTGGGCCACACAGCTGGAAGGCCTCTGAGGGCCGGTTTCGCGCCAGGCTGGATAGCCTATGTGATATCTCCTCGGCTGCCAGAGTGCCGGAGCACCCGAAAGGCATTGCATTCTTGAGACTAGCGCTCGGACCGCCGGATGACGATTGGCCCAGTAGGCGGTGTCACCATGGAGCGCTTGCGTCGGCAGATTAAAAGGCAAGCGAGGAGGACGACAGCAAGGGAGCCAACACACAACGCCGCCAGTGCCAAGCCATGCGACCAGTCAACCCCTGTACCAGCAGTCTTTGGACCTCGACCCGCTGCCCAATCAAATAATCGACCCATAAGATCGGTCACCTGGATGAACTGATGGCAAACGATGATGGAAATCCCGGCCATGCCGGTGCCGCCGCTGTTGAGATCGCCGCCGCTGGCCTCAGCCTCACCGACGCCCGCTGTAGCCAGCTCCGATGCTGTTATCTCCGCCGTCAGTGACGACCCAGATTATTATCCCGCAACTCCTTGCGGGACCCAGACATCGGATCTCAGCTTTTTGGTGGAGGCCGTAGATGCAGCCAGCATTGGCACCAGAAAAGCCGCCTCAAGGCCTTCTATCCAATAGAGTTCTGTCGTAACACGGTCCTCACTCCGTACGGTCTTGGATAGGACAAGAAAGAGAAAATTCCAAATAGTGTGAACTGTGTTACGACAGAACCCTGCTGGATAGAAAGCGATGAGGCGGCTTTTCTGGTGCCAATGCTGGCTGCATCTACGGCCTCCACCAAAAAGCTGAGATCCGGTGTCTTGGTCCCGCGAGGAGTTGCGGCATAATAATATGTGTCGTCACTGACGGCCGAGAGAGCAGAAGCGGAGCTGGCTGCAGCGGAGGGGCCAGATCTGAGGCCAGCAGCAGTGGTCTCAACAGCGGCGGCACCGGCATGGTCGTGATTTCCATCATCGTTTGCTATCAATTCATCCAGGTGACCGATCTTATGGCTCAATTATTTGATTGGGCAGCGGGTCGAGGCCCGAAGACTGCTGGTACAGGGGTTGACTGGTCGCATGGCTTGGCACTGGCGGCGTTGAGTGTTGGCTCCCTTGCTGTCGTCCTCCTCGCTTGCTTTTAATCTGCCGACGCAAGCGCTCCATGGTGACACCGCCTACTGGGCCAATCGTCATCCGGCGGTCCGAGCGCTGGTCTCTCAAGAATGCAATGCCTTTCGGGTGCTCCGGCACTCTGGCAGCCGAGGAGATATCGCATAGGCTATCCAGCCTGGCGCGAAACCGGCCCTCAGAGGCCTTCCAGCTGTGTGGCCCACCTTTTTATTGTTGTCCATCTCCTCCCACAGGCTGTTTATCTGAACTAGGACCTTGTCTTTTCTCATGGTCGAGATAGAAGCCCGGTCTCACAGCGAGATGCTTTCATCCGCAACTTGACTTATGTTTTTTACTGGAATTAGGAACTCCATTTTGTTGAGCTCTGATTAGCAAAACGCTTCCGATCACATCCGGATTCAGAGGAAGCTTGTTGTGGGGCAGGTCGTACGACACCACTTGAAAAACTTTATGATACTTCACCGTCCGTTTGCGGGCGATCATGTCTGGAAAGCAACACAAATTGACTTAAATCATACCTTCAAACTCACCCTTCGTCTCAGAAATTATAAACACGGTGCGTATCTCAGACAGGTAAGCTCGAATATTCAGCAAGAAAAGCGGGCCCCTCTGAACCGGCATGACACAATCAATGCTTGTTGCCTTGGCACGAATCTATGAGGGACTTTTCTTATCAATCAGGCTAAAGTGAACAGCAGTGCGTGTGGGGCTTGTACGGGAATTTTAATAATCAAAATTAGCGTTTTTACCGCCAGACAAGCAAGGCAGTCAGACGTTTTTCAAGTTTGATGCAGACAGGACGCAGGACCAAAATACTCGATCGGCCCTGGAGACTCAGCGCCGCTCAGAAGGCCGTGAAACGACGCCCAGCGGCAGTACCATTGTGGCCAGCGTGACGCAATACGCAGCAACTTGTTCAACATTTGTTCTTGCTTCGAGATTATGGAGAGGTACAGATCTGTTGAAATGTTGTCATTTTGTAAACAATAGACAAGTCAATCAGCATGTATTTTTATCTAATTTTTAATTTGTCATTCCTAGCAGCAGGAAGCAATTTGGCTCAAAAATCATGTTTTTCCTCTGCCAACTATTCGTTTCCGGCAGCACGAAAAATTATCAAAAAACTTTGTTTGGCCTGATTCGTGATCACTGGGTGCCAAGACATCAGAAATTGCCCGGGAGCGGGGATCAAAATAAAAATGCAAAATCAACCCACCCTACTATATACTGCAAAACCAGAGCTCACTGCAGACATTCTAGGCCAGAGGCAACACACTATTGAATAGAGCACATGGCGGTACTCTGCAAGAATCCGTCGAGCCGGAGGTGCCGTCAGACCGCCTGTCACCGTCATACTGCCTGTCACCGTCAGACTGCCTGTCACCGTCAGACTGTCTATCATCGTCAGACTGTCCGCCACCGTCCGACTGTCTGTCACTGTCGGACGGTCTGTCACCGTCAGACTGTCTGCTCGCTCCCCAAAACAGGACCACAGAGTCCTATGGCGCAGTCCAGCGTCTCATTCACAAGTTCACGAGCTCATTAAGGCTCATTTTTTACTCGAAACAGCCAGGTTTCTGCTTCAATTGGTCACAACTTCTGTATAGGCAGTTCCTCTGTAATGGTTAATCTCTATGGTACAGCACGTCCCACAAGTGCGCCCTACAGCCACCGAAGACAACACCGTCAGCCTGCTGTTCCCTCTCAATCTACCCAGATGCCTGGCACCCTCCCTTCTCTCGCCAACGATATGTACAACTGGACTTAGCCATTGTGGATCGTCACACTCGTCCACAACACAGGTCGGCCTGAGCCTCACCGCTGCACTGGTACACACAGCTTACCCGGCCAGTGCCTCACTGCTGCACTGGCCAGGTGACCCAGTGACTGCTGCACTGGCACACACGACTGACCCGACCTGTGCCTCACCGCTGCACGGCTACACACGGCTGACCCGGCCAGTGCCTCACCGCTGCACTGGTACACACGGCTGACCCGGTCAGTGCCTCACCGCTGCACTGCTACACACGGCTGACCCAGCCAGTGCCTCACCGCTGCTGCACTGGTGCACACGGCTGACCCGGCCAGTGCCTCACCGCTGCACTGCTACACACGGCTGACCCGGTCAGTGCCTCACCGCTGCACTGCTACACACGACTGACCCGGTCAGTGCCTCACCGCTGTTACACTGGTACACACGGCTGACCCGGCCAGTGCCTCACCGCTGCACGGCTACACACGGCTGACCCGGCCAGTGCCTCACCGCTGCACTGCTACACACGGCTGACCCGGTCAGTGCCTCACCGCTGCACTGGTACACACGGCTGACCCGGCCAGTGCCTCACCGCTGCACTGCTACACACGGCTGACCCGGTCAGTGCCTCACCGCTGCACTGGTACACACGGCTGATCCGGTCAGTGCCTCACCGCTGCACTGGTGCACACGGCTGACCCAGTCAGTGCCTCACCGCTGCACTGCTACACACGGCTGACCCGGCCAGTGCCTCACCGCTGCACTGGTGCACACGGCTGACCCGGCCAGTGCCTCACCGCTGCACTGCTACACACGGCTGACCCGGTCAGTGCCTCACCGCTGCACTGCTACACACGGCTGACCCGGTCAGTGCCTTACCGCTGCACTGCTACACACGGCTGACCCAGCCAGTGCCTCACCGCTGCACTGGTACACACGGCTGACGGGGTGACGGTTGCAGCAGGCTGCTGCCAGCCGAGCTGGACGTTAGCGCGGAGTTTCCTGCCACTGAACGGTGCTCCATTCGCGTCTTCTTCTGCCGATGGCCCGTCTCGTCACATCCCAGCCACACAAGGGCCCATTTCACAAGTGGAGGGGCCTGGAGGCCTTACTGATTCAGGGTCGGGAGAAAAGGGTTGGAGAGCTCACATCGAAGGGCAATTACCTCCATTAGCATTCACACGCTGACAACAGTCTGGCCCTGCACACTGCCAGGCCAGCGCTACACCCTGCACAGCAGCGCACTCAACAACAGCGGTGCCTTTCTCCGCCAAAGTGGGGGCGCGGCCCGCTGGCAGTGTCTACCGAGGCTCGTAGGTAGCGGGCGGCGGTACCAGCTCGGGATGCTCCGCGTAGTACCGCTTCTTGTACTCTACCAGACTTTTCTCCCAGGTGTTGTCGTAAAAGATACCCAGCGCCTTGTCCTGGGCTAACATTTTCTCCGCCATTTCTGCGGGAAATGGTAGGGCATTCATTTTCGATTTCATATGCAGAGTAAACATGTCTTCGACTATCTTTCATGACATGTCCGCTGACACTCCTGACATTCACCCCTCCCCCTGTATGTTGCTTCTCCTTACATTCACCCCCTGTATGTTATGCCTTCCCTGACATTCACCCCCTGTATGTTATGGCTCTCCTGACATTCACCCCCTGTATGTTATGCCTCTCCTGACATTCACCCCCCCTCTATGTTATGCTTCTCCTGAAATTCACCCCCCCTCTATGTTATGCCTCTCCTGACATTCACCACCCTGTATGTTACGCCTCTCCTGACATTCACCCCCTGTATGTTATGCCTCTCCTGAAATTCACCCCGCTCTATGTTATGCTTCTCCTGACATTCACCCCCCTGTATGTTATGTCTCTCCTGACATTCACCCCTCTAGGTTATGCTTCTCCTGACATTCACCTCCCCTGTATGTTATGTCTCTCCTGACATGCACCCCCTGTATGTTATGCTTCTTCTGACATTCACCCCCTGTATGTTATGCCTCTCCTGCAATTCACCCCCTCTATGTTATGCTTCTTCTGACATTCACCACCCTGTATGTTATGTCTCTCCTGGCATTCACCCCCCCTCTATGTTATGCCTCTCCTGAAATTCACCCCCTGTATGTTATGCCTCTCCTGAAATTCACCCCCGCTCTATGTTATAATTCTCTGATATTCACCCCCTGTATGTTATGCTCTCCTGACATTCACCCCTCTAGGTTATGCTTCTCTTGACATTCACCTCCCCTGAATGTTATGTCTCTCCTGACATTCACCCCCTGTATGTTATGCCTCTCCTGACATTCACCACCCTGTATGTTATGCCTCTCCTGACATTCACCCCCGCCCTCTATGTAATACTTCTCCTGACATTCACCCCCTGTATGTTATGCTCTCCTGACATTCACCACCCTGTATTTTACGCCTCTCTGACATTCACCCCTGTATGTTATGCTTCTCCTGACATTCACGTTCTGTATGTTATGTCTCTCCTGACATTCACCCCCTGTATGTTATGCCTCTCCTGACATTCACCCCCCTGTATGTTATGTCTCTCCTGACATTCACCCCCCTGTATGTTATGCCTCTCCTGACATTCACCCCCTGTATGTTATGCCTCTCCTGACATTCACCCCCTGTATGTTATGCCCCTCCTGACATTCACCCTCTGTATGTTATGTCTCTCCTGACATTCACCCCCTGTATGTTATGCCTCTCCTGAAATTCACTCACCTCTATGTTATGCCTCTCCTGACATTCACCCCCGCCCTCTATGTTATGCTTCTCCTGACATTCACCCCCTGCATGTTATGCATCTCCTGTCATTCACCCCCTGTATGTTATGCTTCTCCTGACATTCACCACCCTGTATGTTATGCCTCTCCTGACATTTACCCCCTCTATGTTATGCCTCTCCTGACATTCACCCCATGTATGTTATGCCTCTCCTGACATTCACTCACCCCCCCTTGTATGTTATGCCTCTCCTGACATTCACCCCTGTATGTTATGCCTCTCCTGACATTCACCCCCTGTATGTTATGTCTCTCCTGACATTTACCACCATCTATGTTATGCCTCTCCTGACATTCGCCCCCTGTATGTTATGCCTCTCCTGACATTCACCCCCCTCTATGTTATGCCTCTCCTGACATTCCCCCCCTCTATGTTATGCCTCTCCTGTCATTCACCCCTGCATGTTATGTCTCTCCTGACATTCACCACCCTGTATGTTATGCCTCTCCTGACATTCACCCCCTGTATGTTATACCTCTCCTGACATTCACCACCCTGTATGTTATGCCTCTCCTGACAGACAGACAGACAGACAGACAGACAGACATGTATTTTCATCAGGAGACACTACAAAACATAATACATTGTTCGCGATTGGCGCAAAAGCACGAATGCTTATGCGAGGCGCCTCTCGCACGGTTGGTCCCCAACACACCGCACCACCACAGAGGGAATCACCCAGTGCCGCCGCTCAGGTAACAAATGATTGGGTGTGCCGCCCACTCACCGTCACCTCCGCCCGGCCCGGGCGCAGCTATGCAAATCGTTTTGTGTTTCGGATAAATTTTAAGACAGTTGAGGCTACTTTTTTGGAGTTTGATTTGTTTAATGGAGAGCCATGCAGTAGAATATTCAGTTTTGATTGCTTATCCATGTTTGAAAGGTTAATGTTGGTTTTAGAGAGAATTTCGTGAGACATTGTTGCTCTTGCGTGGTTGAATAATTGACAATGGAATATGAAGTGTGGTGTGTCCTCTTTTGTTTCGCCGCAAGCACAGTGGGGAGATTTGATCGCTTGAACTTCAAATTGGGGTGAATTTAATTTGCTTGTGCCAAGTCGCAGTCTCGTCAATAGACAATTTTCGCTCTTTTGGCCCAATGAGTAATAAAGTGGGGGAGAGGGAGTCCCAAAATGGTGTTTTATTTTGGTTTTGAGTGTAGTTTTGGAGGTAATTTCACGAATATTTTGGGGCAGCTGATTCCACGTCTGGACAGAGGTAAGCAAAAATGATCTTTTAAACGCTAGTGTTCTGTGTCGCGGCACTGTTATTTTTTCTGAATGTCTTAAGGTTCTAAGCAAGTTACTTTCTCTTGTTTCAGGAACAACGTTGCGTATGAATTGTGGTACTAATGGGTTATTTAAAAGGTTATGAAAAAATACAATTTTGTTTATTTTCCTTCTTGTCTCAAGGGATTCCCACCCAATGTCTTTTATCAATTTCTCAGTCGGTGTCCGGAGTAAGGTCCCTGTCACTAGTCTAGCGCCTCTATTCTGCAGTCGTTCAAGTCTAAGTTTGTCATGTGCTGTGATATATCCGTCATAAATTATGTCACAGTAGTCAAAGTGTGGTCTAACGTATGTCGCGTAAATTTGATTTAGAATTGTTCTGGGGAGAAACTGTGCTAAAGGGTAGATAGGGCTCAAAGCTATGTTTACTTTTTTGATTATTTGGTTGACGTGTTCTTTGAATTTCAAGTCATGAGAAAGAGTAATTCCTAGATGTTTGTGCTTTTGCACCACTGGTACAGGTTCACCACCAAATGTTAGTTTTGGGACTTGTGTTCTATTTTTTAACGAGAAAGTTCGCTGGGTTGTTTTGGTTGGGTTAAAGGTAATGAACCATTTTTGTCGATAACTGTATATTTTGTCAAGGTCTGTCTGAAGAGTGTTCTGAATAGAAAGGAATGAGTCAGTGGTATGAGCCGCGTACAGAGATGTGTCGTCAGCAAAACAAAGTATGTCTTGGGTCGTTTGTTTTGTCAGAGAATTTAGATAGAGGAGGGCAAGGAGGGGGCCAAGGACGGATCCTTGAGGACAGCCTGCATTTAGCGAAAGAGTAGATGAGTAAGAATTTTGCAAGCAAACACGTTGTCTTCTGTCAGTAAGGTAGGAGGCGAGCCAGTCTAAAACCGCAGTCAGTCCGAATTCACGTTTGCATTTTTCTAAGAGTCCTCTATGCCAAATTTTGTCGAAGTAGCGCAAAATGTCCAAATACACTGCAGTGAAATCTTGCCCCTTATCTAGTGATTCATTTAATTTATGTGTCAAATAGAAAAGTTGCATTTGTGTACCATGGCCGGGCCTGTACCCGCTCTGTCGATCTGTTCGAAGGCTGTTGTCTGATGAGTGTTTGTATATTTTCCGGAAAACCACCTTTTCAAAGACTTTCGATAAGCAAGAAAGAAGACTGATAGGCCTATAGCAGGAAATGTCGGATGGGGATCCTTTATTTTTGAAAATTGGTTTGACATTGGCGAGTTTCCATTTTGACGGGAAAATACCGAGCTGAAGAGATTTATTGAATAATTTTGTTAACGGGTTTGTGATAAGAATTGCGGTTAGCTTTAAGAAGTTGTTTGGAATTTCGTCAGGTCCTGTTGATTTGTGGGGCTGTAGCTTATTTAGTTCATGTAGCACATCTCGTTCAGAGACCACAAGGGCGTCTATTTCCGGGACAGGGGAGTCAGGGGGCTCAGCAATAAGTATCTCCGGCTCTACGATGTCTAATGTTGATTGCGCTGCAAAATAGGAGTTTAACATGTTTGCTTTCTGCTCGTTGTCGTTGACCATGGTTTCATTTTCAATCATTAAAGGAGGAATTGATTTCGTGATTATACGGCCAGTAAGTTCTCGCAAATTAGAATGATATTTGTGTGGGCTGCTTTTATACTGAAGAAGTTGATTTGTTTTTGAGAGTAAATATTGGTTTTTAAATTGTCGTAAGTCGTTGGTGACCCTATTCCGCTGTAACCGCCACCTATGCCACGCAATATTTATTTCAGGATGGTTCCGGTCTTTATACTTGTTTTAAACCTTTTTGGCTTGTTTGAATAACCTATCCCGTTTTCTCATCGCTGATTTCAGAGATTTTGTCACCCATGGTTTATCTTTTGAGTTGATAGTGATAGTTTTTAAAGGAATAGTTGCTGCAGCCGCATTTTGTAATGTTTTTGTGAACAAGTGTTAATGTCTTTGTCTATTATGTCCTGCCAATCTGTTGTCGTGAGAATGTTGGTCAGACGTTGCACGTCTAGCTTACTGTAATCCCATATTGTTTTATGGTTTGCCGCCGGCGTAGCTATGCTTTTTTTGATAAAAACAAAATTGGAAAATGATCGAGCGCAGAAAAAGATGACAGGACACCACCGCTTGAGATAAATTGCTTGTTATCAACAAAACATAGGTCGCGCAAACTTTGAGTGTTTCCCTGCACCCTGGTATTCACCCCCTGTATGTTATGCCTCTCCTGACATTCACCCCCTGTATTTTATGCCTCTCCTGACATTCACTCCCCCTGTATGTTATGCCTCTCCTGACATTCACCCCCTGTATGTTATGCTTCTCCTGACATTCACCCCCCCTGTATGTTATGCCTCTCCTGACATTCACCCCCTGTATGTTATGCCTCTCCTGACATTCATCCCCTGTATGTTATGCCTCTCCTGACATTCACCACCCTGTATGTTATGCCTCTCCTGACATTAACCCCTCCCCCTGTATGTTATGCCTCTCCTGACATTGAACCCCCCCTCTATGTTATGCCTCTCCTGACATTCATCCCCTGTTATGCCTCTCCTGATATTTACCCCCTCTATGTTATGCCTCTCCTGACATTCACCCCCTGTATGTTATGCCTCTCCTGACATTCACCCCCTGTATGTTATGCCTCTCCTGACATTCATCCCCCTGTATGTTATGCCTCTCCTGACATTCACCCCCTGTATGTTATGCCTCTCTGACATTCACCCCTCTATGTTATGCCTCTCCTGACATTCACCCCCTGTATGTTATGCCTCTCCTGACATTCACCCCTGTATGTTATGCCTCTCCTGACATTCACCCCCTGTATGTTATGCCTCTCCTGACATTCACCCCCTGTATGTTATGCCTCTCCTGACATTCACCCCCTGTATGTTATGCCTCTCCTGACATTCACCCCCTGTATGTTATGCCTCTCCTGACATTCACCCCCTGTATGTTATGCCTCTCCTGACATTCACCCCCTGTATGTTATGCCTCTCCTGACATTCACCACCCTGTATGTTATGCCTCTCCTGACATTCACCCCCTGTATGTTATGCCTCTCCTGACATTCACCCCCTGTATGTTATGCCTCTCCTGACATTCACCCCCTGTATGTTATGCCTCTCCTGACATTCACCCCTGTATGTTATGCCTCTCCTGACATTCACCCCCTGTATGTTATGCCTCTCCTGACATTCACCCCCCTGTATGTTATGCCTCTCCTGACATTCACCCCCTGTATGTTATGCCTCTCCTGACATTCACCCCCTGTATGTTATGCCTCTCCTGACATTCACCCCCTGTATGTTATGCCTCTCCTGACATTCACCCCCTGTATGTTATGCCTCTCCTGACATTCACCCCCTGTATGTTATGCCTCTCCTGACATTCACCCCTGTATGTTATGCCTCTCCTGACATTCACCCCCTGTATGTTATGCCTCTCCTGACATTCACCCCTGTATGTTATGCCTCTCCTGACATTCACCACCCTGTATGTTATGCCTCTCCTGACATTCACCCCCTGTATGTTATGCCTCTCCTGACATTCACCCCTGTATGTTATGCCTCTCCTGACATTCACCCCCTGTATGTTATGCCTCTCCTGACATTCACCCCCTGTATGTTATGCCTCTCCTGACATTCACCCCCTGTATGTTATGCCTCTCCTGACATTCACCCCCTGTATGTTATGCCTCTCCTGACATTCACCCCCTGTATGTTATGCCTCTCCTGACATTCACCCCCTGTATGTTATGCCTCTCCTGACATTCACCCCCTGTATGTTATGCCTCTCCTGACATTCACCCCCTGTATGTTATGCCTCTCCTGACATTCACCCCCTGTATGTTATGCCTCTCCTGACATTCACCCCCTGTATGTTATGCCTCTCCTGACATTCACCCCCTGTATGTTATGCCTCTCCTGACATTCACCCCCTGTATGTTATGCCTCTCCTGACATTCACCCCCCTGTATGTTATGCCTCTCCTGACATTCACCCCCCTGTATGTTATGCCTCCTGACATTCACCCCTGTATGTTATGCCTCTCCTGACATTCACCCCCTGTATGTTATGCCTCTCCTGACATTCACCCCCTGTATGTTATGCCTCTCCTGACATTCACCCCCTGTATGTTATGCCTCTCCTGACATTCACCCCCTGTATGTTATGCCTCTCCTGACATTCACCCCCTGTATGTTATGCCTCTCCTGACATTCACCCCCTGTATGTTATGCCTCTCCTGACATTCACCACCCTGTATGTTATGCCTCTCCTGACATTCATTCACCCCCTGTATGTTATGCCTCTCCTGACATTCACCCCCTGTATGTTATGCCTCTCCTGACATTCACCCCCTGTATGTTATGCCTCTCCTGACATTCACCCCCTGTATGTTATGCCTCTCCTGACATTCACCCCCTGTATGTTATGCCTCTCCTGACATTCACCCCCTGTATGTTATGCCTCTCCTGACATTCACCCCCTGTATGTTATGCCTCTCCTGACATTCACCCCCTGTATGTTATGCCTCTCCTGACATTCACCCCCTGTATGTTATGCCTCTCCTGACATTCACCCCCTGTATGTTATGCCTCTCCTGACATTCACCCCCTGTATGTTATGCCTCTCCTGACATTCACCCCCTGTATGTTATGCCTCTCCTGACATTCACCCCCTGTATGTTATGCCTCTCCTGACATTCACCCCCTGTATGTTATGCCTCTCCTGACATTCACCACCCTGTATGTTATGCCTCTCCTGACATTCACCCCCTGTATGTTATGCCTCCTGACATTCACCCCCTGTATGTTATGCCTCTCCTGACATTCACCCCCTGTATGTTATGCCTCTCCTGACATTCACCACCCTGTATGTTATGCCTCTCCTGACATTCACCCCCTGTATGTTATGCCTCTCCTGACATTCACCCCCTGTATGTTATGCCTCTCCTGACATTCACCCCCTGTATGTTATGCCTCTCCTGACATTCACCCCCTGTATGTTATGCCTCTCCTGACATTCACCCCCTGTATGTTATGCCTCTCCTGACATTCACCCCCTGTATGTTATGCCTCTCCTGACATTCACCCCCTGTATGTTATGCCTCTCCTGACATTCACCCCCTGTATGTTATGCCTCTCCTGACATTCACCCCCTGTATGTTATGCCTCTCCTGACATTCACCCCCCTTTATGTTATGCCTCTCCTGACATTCACCCCCTCTGTTATGCCTCTCCTGACATTCACCCCCTGTATTTTATGCCTCTCCTGACATTCACCCCCTGTATGCTATGCCTCTCCTGACATTCACCTCCCCCTCCCCCTGTATGTTTATGTCGCTTCTGACATTAACCCCCCCCCTGTATGTTATGCCTCTCCAGGGGGCAGGGTTTTTAAGGAAAGGCCAGTGTGGGGGAGCATTTCTTGTAATGGCCATTATAGTGTTTTCAGGGGATCAATACCGCATTTGGAGGGGGAGGGCTAATAAATGTGTCAAAAAAATGTTTCCAAATTTTTGTGTTCTTCCATATTCTAGAGATTATAGAAGTTGCCCAGTGCTGCCAAGGGTTTCTCCGCAGAAAAAGGCCAAATTGAGTTGGGAAAGGGGCCCAATTTTATTTTCACTAAATGGCCAAATAAATACCGCAAAAGCCACATATGAGGCTAAATCGAGCCCAAACTGATGTCATAAACTCACAGAAAAAGGACAGAGCACTCTTGTATCACTGTTTAAAACTAATTGCTGACAATTTGATATTGACTTGACGCAATACTTTTTTAGCACACTGCTTAGTTAATAGGAAGCCAGAGGTGCCCTTCCAATCCCGCGCAATCATCAAATGATTTTATCCACATAGCCAGAAAAAATGTATTAGAATCATCAATTATCCTGGCCAAACCACTCCCCACTAACATTTGATATTTTTCCTACTTTTCCAGCTGTGAATTTTCTTCGCTTGAACAGTGGCAGATCTATGATTTTGGTAACTGGGGGAGGGCGGAGCCTCAGAGCGTGTACTTTGTCGACTTTTTACCCAAATGGAGCCTGTGCTATTACATCCTTCGCGTCCGGTTTTTCGGTGGCCGTCATTTATGTGGATTGTATTTTTAACAAAGTTCTGTCCCTCCCTCCCACCGCCATAATAGTTTTTTTCTGCTGCTCTGTTGCTTTTTGGTGTCAGAACAACTTATTCAAGAGCGGGAAAGGCGACAAGAGGTCATATTTATACAAGGGACAAACCAAAAATAGCTGCTAAAAAAGAGCAAAAAGGCCATTTTGTTGCAGGACAGGGCCAACCGAAGAATTCGCGGGGTCAAACACGACAAAAAACCAAATTTGAGATATTTGGCCACAAAATGGCCAGCCTGACAGCCCTGACAGTGCCGCAATGGATTTCAAAAGAATAAACTTTTTCTTATTTGTCTTTATGAGTGTGGCAAGGAAAGTAAATCCCTAAAGTACCGAACACATGTGGTTTATAGTCTAAGTCGAGGCAAAGTTGTATGTGCATACCTACTATGATGTGAGGCTGTTGGTATCAAAATCATCTAAAGAATGTAGTGCAAAAATCAGTTCATAATTTTTGGGGCTCATCGACGCACCAACAGTTAGGGTCATATGGCGTCGCCAACTCTTTCCCTATGGGAAGGGTTTCTCGGGTGCCAGTTTGATGATTCTGACGAAGGGCTGTGATCAAATCTATCATCTATCCCAATTTTCAACATCAAGGAATCGATGAGAAAGGCCAACGAACAACTTATTATCTTAACAAAAACAAATTATGCAGCGAACTCACCATAAATTTTACGTATTCCACCACCGCAATCACAATAAAAAGGCTAAGCACTTCAGACCGCCACACCAGCAACCAGTGTGATGCGCTTCCACTACACTGTGTCCCGCCTAATCCACGAAGGAGCTCTGAGCGCTGACAACTGACCGCGTGTGAAAGGAGGGCATTATCCAATCCCAAGGAACTGGCTGGGGCATGGGCTTCCGGTCGGAAAGAACATGATGTTTGATTGGTTGTAGGCTATCTCCAGCGTTGCGATAAGTTGATGCAGGGGCATATGGGGTGATCCCCCTTGGTCTGAGCTTAAGCAATAGAAACGGCTCCCGCCGCAGCCGCCAGGTTCCCCGCGGGGGGGCCCGGTGGCTGCGGCTGTACCCCGGCCCCGCAAGTTATCGTCTTCCAAATGCCACCCGTAGGTAGATCTAGGGGCCAATATAATGTACCCGGGGCGCATATAATGTACCCGGGGCCCATGAAATTAATCTCGGTAACCCCCAGAGTTGGCCTCGGGCCCGCAAAGAGCTGTTCTAGGAGACCACGAGAATTTGGCTCCATTGGCCCCCAGAGTCGTTCTCGGAACCCTGCCTCGGAGGTCCAACGAGCCCCGCGACCGGGCCCCAACAATCGTCTCGGGGGCTCACTGCTGCCCAAGCCGGGCCCCCTATTCTCAGCAGTTTTAGGTCCCCGGTATTCCACCCGGGCCCCCTGTGGCTGCAGCCAGACCCCCCCCGTTCACCCGGGTCTCCTGTGGCCATCCGGGCACCCTGACATTCTTCCGGGCCCCTTGCAGACCACTTGAAACCGCTGAATCGGCGACCGGGCTCCTCCGGATTATCCCAGGCCCACTGCTGCCGAAGCTGGGCCCCTATTATCAGCCGTTGCAGAGAATTCCCCTGCAATCCACCCGGGTCCTCTGTAACCCCAGCCTGGCCCCCTGCGGTTCAACCTGATCTCCTGTGGCTATCCCGGCCTCCTGAAATGCTTCCGGGGCCCCTGGGTTCATTTAGAACCTTTGTGTTCTCCACCGGACCCCTGACGATAATCTCAGATATATTGTGGTTATAGCCGGCCCCCTGCCTTGTTTGCAGAACTCCTTTGGTCTTGGACCTCTCCGGATGCAACATCCGTCCCTACTTGGAAGTAGTAGGTATAATATCTTAAACTTTTAATTCATGGAGACCCCAGAATATCATATGCGAGCTGAGATGGTTCCGATCAGTAATCCTAGCCAAAATTTGCCCAGTCCCTGGATATGTGGAGTTCCAATCAAATGTTGAACGGATCTCAAGTATTTAAGGGCCAGTTCATAGTTTTCTGGGCATCTGGAGTTCTCGGAATGTTTGCCACTCAAAACGGTGTTGAACGTTATTTTTCTTTTTGCTTACTGATGTATTTTTATGTGTACTTACGTTTTTTATCAAGATTTATCCTTTGCGTGGTAGGGCCTCCAAAAGCTTTTCCGGGCGCATTCAACAAGGCCGGGCCCAGTAAGGGAATTCGCCCCCTCCTTGGGCAATTTCTGGATCCGGCCCTGAGCTGATGCTGAGGCTGCTCTGCCGGGATTTTCCGTAACTACGCGCTGTGTTTTGTTTTTGCACGATGGAGCAGACAGCCACTGTTGGAGATTTAACACAATTTGTTAAAGTATAGCCAATTTTGGACGAGCAATAGAACAAAATTATTAATATCGGGTGGCGTTCTGTCGAATTTTCGTTAGGTGAGTTGGCGTTTGTTCAATTTTCAGTCATCATCTATTTTACTGGGGGGAGGCAATTTCCGGGCACTGGGGGGGTGGTCGGGCAAATGGCCCCCAGTTAACATGTTAAAAAATGGCCTGGTGGGGGCGAAACTCGCCCCCTCCTGGTTTTTCCCAGATAACGCAATAACGAAGAGACGCAGAACAACGAAACTTAGGGTACCCTATCTCTAATCATTTTTACGAAGGTGACCAAATTTTTTAGATCAGGTCGTGTCAGGTCAAGGATCTATCTAAGGTCAAATGACCCGACCTCAAAACCTAAAATCACAAGTTTGAAGCGGCGCTTAAGGTATGTATGTACACCAGCCAACTGATCTGTTTGAAACTTTCACAATATGATAGGGTCATTAGGGTCTACAAATCTGCTATCTCAAAATTTTCATATTTTTATACCTAAGATGGGGTCAAATCTTTGGTGAAAAATAGAAAGGTTTCGTTTTCAGTAAAAAAAAACTGAAAATCCTCAAACCATGTATTCTTACCATGATCCGGACCAAAAATGCTGCGTTTTTGACCATCTGACCTCTCAAAGGTTATGTCAGGTCACAGAAGCAAACCATGATTGGTTTGCTAATAACTTCTCACTGAATTGAGATAAAGCTCCTATTTGTCTTGTATTGTGCTTATATTGTCACCGGGAGTCGATTGATATGCAACATGCCCATACCAGGTCACCCTATGGCCCTGACCATGTTCGATGGCAGGTTATTTTCACAATTTGACTTAGCAAGGTCATATTATACATCATTTGATTTGCCACGACAAGAGGAATCCAATGATGTATAAATGTTTGCTCCAGCTCCGCTGAGTAAATATCTAGAGGTGGAAACGTATACTGCCCTGTAGTAAGCCTATGGAACCTTCTTTGACCTATGCTGACCTCATTTTTGACCTGACATAAAATGATCCCTATAGTTCATCTTCGTCTCGTCAAGATCTTTCGAACACCATCCGTAATTTTTTTAGCTTTCCTGGGAAATGAGGGGGCGAAAAACGCCCCCCCAGCGGGGTGCGTCATGCCAGGGACCCCAGCGGGACGCATGACAGGGACCTCAGCGGGACGCATGACAGGGACCCCAGCTGGACGCATTTTTGGGACCCCAGCGGGACTCGTGTTTAGGGAGGCACGGTGCCCTGGTGCTATCCAAGCCCGCCACCTATGAAGCTGAATTGTGTCGATGCTTCTGGTCTGATCTGTAAGGCATCCACCTTACATATCCACCAAGCAGTGAAGACTAATATTTCCAGCTGACCGGCACATTGAAATAGTACAATTCAATTCACGACCTAGAGGGGTTTCAGAAATGAAAACGCTCTCAGTGCACCTCGGATGTATCAGCCACCTACCTGGACTGACGTCAGGTATACGTTCCCAGATGGGTCGATAGATGTCAGTGTCCACGTCCGATTCTTCTCTGAGCAGGAAGAAATAGATCATGAAGACGGTGAGAGAGCCAGTGAGAATGAGCTGCGATGTTAAAGGACTCAGCTTGAAGTCCCAGGGATGGCGGGGCCGACGCCCTGATCCCCCACTGCTGCAGTAGCGGGCGTGGGGTCGGGCCCGAAATATTACGGCTGCTGATTGGTTCCCAGTAAGATAGCGAGCTGATGACTGGCTGGGCCAGGGCAGCGGGGCGGCTGATTGGCTGACGGCGGGCGGCGGGGCAGCTGATTGGCTGACGGCGGGCGGCGGGGCAGCTGATTGGCTGACGGCTGGCAGCCGACCTTCAGTCTGTTTGCGGGGGCCGGACATCTGCCTGCAAGCAGGACAGAGGAGATCATTGAACCGCCCGCCGCCGGCCCGCCTGACTCTGCTGTGCTGCTGAGGCTCGCCCCAGAGGTCAGAACAACCCCGACCCTGCCATCTTTCCAAAACTGAGGCTTATACCCATACAGGTGCAATTTATCCATTCAATTTAGCATGTTAGCAACATTTGTTAACAAACCTTCTCATTCTGTGGACTGGGAATAATAATTTTCTCTTTGAAAGACTACGAAAGCCATTTTAGTCAGGGAAAACTTTCAGATTTCGAGGCAAACACTTGTCTCCATTGGGTCCAATGAGTTTGTTTTCTGACCTCTGACTCGCACTGCCAGCAGGCACGACACCACCACACGCCATCGAAACAGCTAACCCCAACTCTGCTTTGAAAGAAAATCAATGAAAACGTAGAAACTTAAAGAATTTCAGCACATCCGCCAGCGTAAAATTTCCACAGGAAGCAAAAATTTACAACGACAAAAAGATGTAGCGTAGGCATATTCCTTGGGGGCGCAAGCTTGGACAGAGCAGGGGCAACGCCTCCACAGGTCTGGATGCGGGGTCACCTCCACTTTTAGAAAGTAGGGCGGTCCGGCCCTCCACCCTTGGCTAAGAACGGGAAGGAGAACGAAGGTCCAAGGGGGCAAGTGCCCGCTTTCTGCTTAGATCCGCCTACGGTCGGGTGCATTCTTAATCTCCCCATCGATGTGATGACACGTGTGGCTATTGTTCACCAGCATTTGTGTGACGTGACTTTATACTTTACTTAAGATCTTTATGAATGAGCTCCCAGTTGCTGCACATGGTTGTCACTCTTCTGACATAGGTGGGGATGTGGGTAACTATCGGGACAAACCCTAAGGCCGTTCATGCACTGTCTCGTATTTGCTGTCTTCCTTTATACACTACCGAATGATGGCCCGTACTAGCGTTCATGTTGGCATCCAGGAAAATAGTTTTCGCTGGGTTTCTAGTTCATAGATCATACCAAGAACTGAATTTTCCTCAAAGCTTTCCTTTCAGATGATTCAAGGTTTCTTCATCTTAAACTTACTGGCATCTTGGAATTTCACGTATCTTGAAATCGTTGATTTTTGTTAAAGTTTTTGGTTGGTTTCCTCTTCGACGTGACACATGTAGCAGAAGTCGGGCAGGACGGACAGCGGGGAGCGCATGGCGGCTACTCCACCGCTGTGTTTCAACTATTGGCCGTTGGGCAGCGGAAGAGTTGATCCAATGGACAAACTGACAGCATCTCCTCAGCATGTTGGACAAACTGACAGCATCTCCCTCAGCATGTTGGACCAACTGACAGCATCTCCTCAGCATGTTGGGACTACAGCATCTCCCTCAGCATGTTGGACCAGCTGACAGAGTCTCCCTCAGCATGTTGGACCAGCTGACAGCGTCTCCCTCAGCATGTTTCCACTGAGTTTCTCCGGTCGTGGCAGACTTTTTATCCGGGCCTCTCCCAAAAACACGAGGACGGAAAAGAGGCATTTAGATCTTGTGCCACTGTAGCTGTATTAAATACCATGAACATTTAGCATTGGCCACTTGTCGGATAAAAACGTTAGGAAAGTAGACTGCAGTTTCCACTAGTGGATCTTCCCCGTAAGACTCGTCACAAATAGGGACTTCCTGGTGCAGCCCAGACTTTACTGTGACCGACACCTCACAGACTGCCTCAAGCCGTCGCAGTCAGCTGCCCCCCTCCCTCCCCAACTTCAGCTGACCACGCCCCCGCACAGTCAGCTAACCACGCCCCCGCAGACAGCTGACCACACCCCGGGACAGTCAGCTGACCACGCCCGCGGGACAGTCAGCTGATCACGCTCCCGGGACAGTCAGCTGACCACGCCCCCGCAGAGTCAGCTGGCCACGCCCCCGACCAGTGTGCATGGAGTGCGCGGCGGCGGCGATGGCTGAATCAGCCGGTGGCGACATCGTTTCAGCGTGCGTTACCGCACTGAGGTACTTCCCTGGCCAAATCATTGGGCTGCTGTAACGAGAAGCCAGCCCACAACCGGTATTTCGCCTAGGTGTAGTGCTAGCGCGAAAAGTCACTTCAATGACACGCACGCGAAGCAAAATAAATACTCAAACAAAGGCAGCCTGTGCCTGGGCGTGGCCGATACCACAGCAGCCAGCAGGTATATAGTGAACGCCAGGTATGTGACTAAGGACCGTGGCCCACTTCGCCCACCAGCGGGTGCCAACAGCATGCTGTCACTCTCCAGGCCAGATATTGGAGTGGCGTCTCCAACACACTGTTGCGACAGTTCACCGCTGCACTGTACCGATGACACGTAGCCCTGCCGCGGGCAGACAAGCGGTCGGCTCTCACCTACTGCCCAGCCGCCCAGGCGCGCCGTCACTTCTCGCCGACCTGGCACACGCTTGCTACCGTTCTAATACATTCAACACTCAATCACGCAACAACAGCCGCCTCTACGTGCGAGTGTCTCGCCGCCTCAGCTCGTCCAGCCGCGCCCGCTCCCGGTCCGCGCCGACGCCGGCCGCCTCCTGGTGGGCCACGAACGCCTCCAGAGTCTTCCTCTCCAGGCCCGGCACCTTCTCCAGCACACTGACCCCCAGCTGAGCGTCAATGTCGTTTTCCTCGCGCAGCATGCAGAAGTAGATGAGGAGAGAGAAGACAGAGACCAGCACGGCGGGCATCTGGTACCGAGGGATGTCGTCGTCCTCAGCGCCGCCGCCGAACGTGTCACGGGCCCGCCAGGTGGCAGCACGTGAGCCGGAGAAGGGCAGCGGGGCCGAGCCCTGGTCGGACTCGGGGCGGCCAGCGCCGGAGCTGGACCACCGACTGAAACACCAGCTACCGCGTCAGTCGGCACACTGCAACAACAGTCACTACCGCGTCAGTCAGCACACTGCCACAACAGTCACTACCGCGTCAGTCGGCACACTGCCACAACAGTCGCTACCGCGTCAGTCAGCACACTGCCACAACAGTCACTACCGCGTCAGTCAGCACACTGCCACAACAGTCGCTACCGCGTCAGTCAGCACACTGCCACAACAGTCACTATCGCGTCAGTCGGCACACTGCCACAACACCGCTATCGCGTCAGTCAGCACACTGCCACAACACCAGCTACCGCGTCAGTCGGCACACTGCCACAGCAGTCGCCACCGCGTCAGTCAGCACACTGCCACAACAGTCAGCTACCGCGTCAGTCAGCACACTGCCACAACAGTCGCTACCGCGTCAGTCGGCACACTGCCACAACAGTCGCTACCGCGTCAGTCAGCACACTGCCACAACAGTCGCTACCGCGTCAGTCAGCACACTGCCACAAAAGTCGCTACCGCGTCAGTCGGCACACTGCCACAACAGTCGCTACCGCGTCAGTCAGCACACTGCCAGAACACCAGCTACCGCGTCAGTCAGCACACTGCCACAACAGTCGCTACCGCGTCAGTCGGCACACTGCCACAACAGTCGCTACCGCGTCAGTCAGCACACTGCCACAACAGTCGCTACCGCGTCAGTCGGCACACTGCCACAACAGTCGCTACCGCGTCAGTCGGCACACTGCCACAACAGTCACTATCGCGTCAGTCGGCACACTGCCACAACACCAGCTACCGCGTCAGTCAGCACACTGCCACAACGACCAGCTACCGCGTCAGTCGGCACACTGCCACAACAGTCGCTACCGCGTCAGTCAGCACACTGCCACAACACCCGCTACCGCGTCAGTCAGCACACTGCCACAAAAGTCGCTACCGCGTCAGTCAGCACACTGCCACAACAGTCACTACCGCGTCAGTCAGCACACTGCCACAACAGTCGCTACCGCGTCAGTCAGCACACTGCCACAACAGTCGCTACCGCGTCAGTCAGCACACTGCCACAACACCCGCTACCGCGTCAGTCAGCACACTGCCACAACAGTCGCCACCGCGTCAGTCAGCACACTGCCACAACACCAGCTACCGCGTCAGTCAGCACACTGCCACAACAGTCACTACCGCGTCAGTCAGCACACTGCCAGAACACCAGCTACCGCGTCAGTCAGCACACTGCCACAACAGTCGCTACCGCGTCAGTCGGCACACTGCCACAACAGTCGCTACCGCGTCAGTCAGCACACTGCCACAACAGTCGCTACCGCGTCAGTCGGCACACTGCCACAACAGTCGCTACCGCGTCAGTCAGCACACTGCCACAACACTCGCTACCGCGTCAGTCAGCACACTGCCACAACAGCCAGCTACCGCGTCAGTCGGCACACTGCCACAACAGTCGCTACCGCGTCAGTCAGCACACTGCCACAACACTCGCTACCGCGTCAGTCAGCACACTGCCACAACAGTCGCTACCGCGTCAGTCGGCACACTGCCACAACACTCGCTACCGCGTCAGTCGGCACACTGCCACAGCAGTCGCTACCGCGTCAGTCAGCACACTGCCACAACACCAGCTACCGCGTCAGTCAGCACACTGCCACAAAAGTCGCTACCGCGTCAGTCGGCACACTGCCACAACAGTCGCTACCGCGTCAGTCAGCACACTGCCACAACACCAGCTACTGCGTCAGTCGGCACACTGCCACAGCAGTCGCTACCGCGTCAGTCAGCACACTGCCACAACAGTCAGCTACCGCGTCAGTCAGCACACTGCCACAGCAGTCGCTACCGCGTCAGTCAGCACACTGCCAGAACACCAGCTACCGCGTCAGTCAGCACACTGCCACAACACCAGCTACCGCGTCAGTCGGCACACTGCCACAGCAGTCGCTACCGCGTCAGTCAGCACACTGCCACAAAACAGTCACTACCGCGTCAGTCAGCACACTGCCACAAAAGTCGCTACCGCGTCAGTCGGCACACTGCACACCAGCTACCGCGTCAGTCGGCACACTGCCACAGCAGTCGCTACCGCGTCAGTCGGCACACTGCCACAACACCAGCTACCGCGTCAGTCGGCACACTGCCACAACACCAGCTACCGCGTCAGTCGGCACACTGCCACAACACCAGCTACCGCGTCAGTCGGCCCATAGGTGAGTCGCTTGTCAAGTGTGACCCCGAGAAACTTTGCTCGGTCTACAACCGGGATTGTTTTCCCATACATTTTCGCAGGTGGACATCAGGGCAATAGCGGTTTCTTCGGCAGAAGTGAACACACACAGTTTTCTCCGTTGAGAATCTAAAACCGTTTGTGAGGCTCCATTGAGCAAGACGGTCGATACCGAGCTGCAGCTGTCTCTGCGCTGAGACAGACGTAGATGAGCTGATCCACATTGCAAGATCATCAACAAAGAGCGATTTTTCAACAGGAGCATGAATAACGTCACAAATGTCGTTGATTAAGACGCCGAAAAGAGTCACACTGAGCACGCTACCCTGGGGGACGCCGCCTTCCTGTTGGGATCTCCGCGAAAGCACCCTACCCACTCTCACACGAAAGAACCTCTCCCGGATAAAGCTAGCTAGAAAATGGCCCATGTGGCCTCGCACACCCGCGTCAAAGAGTTTTCGAAGTATGGCATGTCGCCATGCCGTATCGTATGCCTTCTCGATGTCGAAGAATACAGCAATCGTATGTTGCTTCAATACAAAAGAGCGGCGAATAGCAGTATCAATGGAGACCAAATGATCAGTAGTTGACCGACCTGCGCGAAACCCACATTGGGCGTTGGCCGTGAACCCAGTGCTCTCCAGATACCACATGAGACGCCGATTTATCATACGCTCAAAAAGCTTGCACGCACTGAAGTAAGTGGATCCTGCCTGGTAATGTCAAATACAGATTCCAGTGTGCAAAGTCTCTTAAAAAAGAAATAGGACTACGAAAGATGTACCCCTAAACAAAAACACACTAAAAAAACATGTAAGGGATATTTTCCTTGCCAAATATAGAACAAATAATTAGTAACCAAAGTGACCATGGCCGTGAAATTTATAGTGGGGGAAGACATGTGAACCTTGGTAATGGGGCTGCACATGGAAGACTGTAATTATGTGTCCCAATAAATGCTTCCTAGTGTATATGTGTGGGTGTGTGCGTGTTGTAGTGTGGGTGTGGGTGTGGGTGTTGGGGTGGGTGTGGGTGGGTTGTGTTGTGTGTGTGTTGTTTTGTGTGTGTTTGTGTGTGTGTGTGTGTGTGTGTGTGTGTGTGTGTGTGTGTGTGTGTGTGTGTGTGTGCGTGCGTGCGTGCGTGCGTGCGTGTGTCTGACTCCCTGCTGCGCTTGCTTGCTAATTTGCCTGCTTGCTTGCTTTGCCTATGCCTGCATGTCTGCCCTAATTTGCTTACTGTCTTCCGAGTTCTCCGGCGAATGTCACTAGGCCTCTATCTTTTCGCCAGAATCTCGGAGGGGCTAACACGAATCTCCAGTTTTGGGTAGTCCCGTTTGGAAAAAGACTAACAATCTAACCGGTAATGAGCTAAATTATTGTGCATTTAACCTAAATAGACCTGTATTCCTGCTCCCTGTATATTTACAGGGAGCTACTACTGGCAGTTTTTACTAATAGTATGATATTTATTATGCTTTCTTTAAGTTACTTTCTTTTTCCTAGCAGGGCGTGCCGCGACTTGTAATATTTTATGTTCTGGTGGTGTTAACGTAAGGTTACTGTTGTCGTTGGGATCGCGGAGGGGGCACGCCTGGCTACCCGTTTAAATGGGTGGCCGACCTTTTCTAGCAATAGAATTGCATGAAAAAAGTATGACATTTTCCACAAGATCTCGTCAGTGCGAGTGACTTTCGAGACAGGAGCAAGTGGTGCAAATTCTTACTACCCTGGTGTGAATTTCCCAGACTGGTGCGAGGAAGGGGATACTGAAAACCAACGCAATCAAGTGGGAAGAGCAAAAAAACTTACTAAAAATAAGCAGCCTCAAAGTAATTGCGCCAATTAAGCTAAGTGCGCCAGATTTGCCACACACTATAAGGTTTTGAAATCGTTTTGCACAGTGACAGGGACATTTGAGGTATGTGGATGGTCCAAATAAAAATACAGCAGTCATAAAGGGTTTTCATTACTCATAGTTGGCTTTTGGTAGAAAGTAAGTTTTTTATGAACAAAAGCTTACAGCGATAATTATCACAAGACTGCTTCAAATTACTGTGCCCCCAACTCTACCACGCCCCCGGTGTGATGATATGGCAGTATTGTGCTCTGTACTGCAGGCACAGTCATAATTAAACTCACTTGATTATGGCAATGGGCAAGATGTCCTTTAAATATTTTAGTAAACCTTGAGACCATACATACATATATTCACACTAATAAAGAAGAGAAAAAAGAAAAAACAGTACAATTCCGTCCAGTCGTATCTCCGTCTGACAATATCTCTGCATCTGAGCTCAAGCTATGGGTGACCGTTGACACGTGTCCGCAGGCTGCCCAACTCCGAGCTGATCAGCAGTACCACCCGCGTCCGGCGGCGCGGCCGATGGCACGACGGGCCCTGTCGCGCCATCTACCAGCGCAGCTCGGCCGACAGGCGGAGCCACCGCGTCCGTACCGAGAGCCGCCGGCAATATCACGAACGAGAGTCCTAAGCAAACTCCATGTTGTGCTCGGCCAGTGATTCTGGGATGCAACCGGTCAGAAAAGAGACGGCGCACAGCTTTGAACGGCGATTCGCTGAGGTGCTAATAAGTGATATCAAAGGCTTGCACCTCTTTCCGGAAGCAAGGAAGACTCACAGCTCCTATCCAGCAGGGCACCATACCACATCTCATGCACTTATTCAACCAGCAACGAAAGCAACGAAATCTTTGTAAACCTTAGAGGAAATGGGATTTAGTATTCAACTCTGGCGCAACTCTTGCGAAACAAAACATTGTACTGTTGAATGTTGTTGGTTGAACTTGAATGGGTGCAAATTCACATGCGTGTATACTTTTTGTCTTGCTTAGTGAAATATACCATGTATGGACGTAAATTGGTGAGTAAGTGTAAGGAGCAGGGTAGTTACAAACAGTGAGGAGTGGTGGTAAGACAACATCGTTCAGTAGTGTGTGGGGGATGGGTGAGTTTGTAAAGACACAGGGTAGTATTGCATTGTGTACGTTCATTGTAGGTAGGAATGGGTGCGTTTTTCTCCCTGGTGTATTGTGGATTGGTGCGAATTTTTGGTGGCTAGCGGTGTGAATTTGTGCAAGAATTCTAAATGGCTGGTGCAACTTGTCTGGCCTGCTCCCATACTTGGCAGACTGGTACAGATTGAATAGAACTGGATTGAAACCCAGTTTTCATTGCCAAAAGCTCTATCTGAATTGTAACTGCATGCTGATGTAGTAGCCGTGTTATATTGGCGGCAGAATAACACTGCTAGTGTACTAGCAGGATTATGCACGGAAACCAGGTCTATGCATGTTTTATACTGGTGTGCCAATAATTGATAGAGCTTTTGGCAATGAAAACTGGGTTTCACTACAATTATCTTCCATCTGCATCCAGCAAGCCTGGCAGGATTTAGCAGAGAAGATGGTAATAGGAAAACAAGGAAAGGGATTTATGTTTTATGTAGCATAAATCCCTTTCCTTGTCATAAATCCCTTTCCTTATCATAAATCCCTTTCCTTGTCATAAATCCCCAGCAGTCAGACCTAGGCGCCAGTGGCCTGCGGGGAATTTCCATAAAGGTGAAAACTACAATAAAGTCTTCTCTGGTCACCTTCAGCAGTACTGAGTTCATAGAACACTTGTGGCTTAAAGGAAATGTGGCACCTTGGTCGAATCCTGGAATTTAGTGCAATTAGGCGTACTTTTAGCCGAAAATAATGAAACCACTCATGATTTCTCTGAAAAATGTACAAGCTCAATATTTTTACTCTTAAAATACTCCTCTAGAAAAATAAATAAATATCAGCCTGTGGATGATGTCACGATCCGGCAACCACTACCAAACTTGAACGCTTCAAGGGCTTCGATTGGCTGATCCTCATCGTGACGTCAGCATATGTCATCACACCAGCAGCTCACAACAATGGCCGCCCGGCGACGGGCTGATGAGGGGGTTGGTGTCAGGTAGGTTTTAGCTTTTTTCTACGGAAACATCGAGTTCCAAGACAAATAATATATGGAGTACCAGCTTTTCCGACTTGCCTTGCAGAGATGCTGGTGGTTGAAGTCAGCACAGCGCCACCTATGCTTCTTGCCGTGTGCTACTGTCCACCAGATGATAATTCGGTCCTGACAGCGGTCATGGCTGCTCTCGGCCATTTAGTTGGCGCAGCTGCTGGCAGACCGGTCGTGGTCGTCGGCGACTTCAACGTGCCTGACGTCACCTGGAGAGCGGGGGGCGCCGGGGGAGCGACGCCAGTCCTACAGAGACGATCCCACCGCGCGCTGGAGCTGCCGGACGGCTGCCATTTAGCGGGACTAGCGCAACACGTACTTCAGCCTTCGCGCGGTCCCAGCTTCCTCGATCTGGTGATGTCAAACAACCAAGCGTCATAGCGACAGTGCGTGATGGAGTTTTTCCCTCCGACCACAAGGAGGTGACCTGTGAGGTTAGAGCGGTGCGTGAACCCGTCCCAGTGGCATCCAGGAGCTCTGCATGGAACTACAAGTGCGCAGACTGGGATGGTTTGCGCACATGCCTCAGGCTAACTCCATGGAGCGTGCTGGGCCAGCTTCCTCTCGAAGACGCCACCTCTTTGTTTTACGACCTACTGACCGCAGCCATACAGGACTACATTCCCTTAGGTCACCTAAAGCGCCAACAGCCGCCTTGGTTCGACAGAGAACTCCGCATGGCGCTGAGGAAAAAGGAGGCGGCACATCGTCACATGAAAAGGACCAGGACACCTGCTACTGAGGCAACGTTCCGTGATAAGCGTAGACTTTTTAAACGGATGACATGACAAGCTCGAGATTTTATGAGCACTTACAGGCCCTGATCGATGATCTTAAACTAATCCTAAGCGTTTTTGGACTTATCTGAAATGTGTCAAGGGTAAACAAAGTGAATTATCGCATCTTGTGGATGGGGACCATATTACCACCGACGACTGTGAAAAAGCGGAGCTACTAAACCGTGCGTTTGCTGCTAAGTTTAAAGATCCGACAGTACAAGAGTTTCCGCGAGCTCCTGATTATGACTTGGAGACACTACGGTGCTTCCACGTGTCTGAGGAAATTATCCGAGAAATACTTAGTAGTGTAAATCCGCACAAAGCATGTGGACCGGACAGTATTAGTGCTCGTGTTATAAATGAATGAAGGGATTAGCTGTCTGTGCCTATGGGAAAATTGTGTAAACTGTCGTTCGAGCAAGGAATATTCCCCCAGACATGGAAGCGCGCAAATATCGTTCCAATACACAAGAAAGGTGGTAAAAGCGTGCCATCCAACTATCGCTCAGTTTCACTTTTACCTCTTATTAGTAAAGTACTGGAGCAAGTTGTTTTTACTGCAGTTTCAGCATGTGGAACCCGTCTTATCCAACACACAACATGGTTTTATGCCCGGACGCTCCTGCGCCACCAACCTGAGCACGTTGTTGCACACTGCCTGGAGCAACATCTCGGCTGGCTCTCCGACGGATGTGATTTACACAGACGGCCTTCCAAAGTGTGAACCATAAACTGCTTCTCCACAAACTTAAACATTCATTTCATATTTCGGACCAAGCATTTAAATGGTGTGTGTCGTATCTGTCTGGGAGGCAGCAGAGAGTCGTTGTAAAGGGCAAGTGCTCGCAATGGATGCCTGTTCCATCGGGGACACCGGAAGGTGGATTGTTATCGCCGCTGCTGTTCGCCTGTGTCGTTAACGATTTGCCGGATGCTGTTCAGACGTACACCTTAATGTTCGCGGATGACGTGAAAATGTATCGCAAAATTGATAGCGACGAAGATCTTAATTTCCTACAGAGACAGCTGGACTCCCTTTGTTGCTGGTCTGCGACGTGGGATCTGACTTTAAACCCGGCAAAATTTAAAATTTTAACTTTATCCCTGAGACGTGCTCCTGTCACTGGCACATACACTATAGGCGGGGTAGAATTAGAAAGAGTGTCCGTGATGCGTGATCTAGGCGTTTTTTCTGGACGAAAAACTAACTTTCGGCGAACACGTGAACACCACTGTTTGCAAGGCCAATAGGGCCTCGGGTTTACTTATGAGGTCTTTGCAGACCGGAAAAAACGCGCGAGCGTTCAATGAACGGAGCAAAAAATATGTGATAAGCACATACTGTGCCAATGTTCTATCAATTTTGGAATTTTGTAGCGTGGTGTGGGGTGGAGCAGCTGACGTACACATGAAACGGATTGAACGTGTCCAGCATAAATTTTTGATGTGGCTGTGTGCTCGATGTCGAGTGGTAGGGCCCTCACTCTAGTATGAGGAATTGGCGGAAATTTGTGGAATGAGCTCTTTAGCGGCCCGACGAGAGTAGATGGATTTGATGTTTATAAGAGATGTCCATCGCCACAAAGTAGACTCTCCATTCTTGCTTTCTAAGCTCCCACTGGCTGTGCCCACCCGGCAGCTCCGCACGAGAGCTACATTTCATGTCATGTACGCCCGAATAAATACCGTCCGAAACGGTTTATTTCGCCGAATACCGAAGGCGTGCAACGCCTTTTTAAATGCAAACCGCAATGTAGATGTGTGGTACCATAGTGTCACCGAATTCAAGAAACGCGTTGTTTTATACTTACGTGACAGGAGATAATGACGAGGGACTGTGCCTGTTTCTGTATCGATATCTATTGTTTTAAACCTTTTGACTTCACCTGTCAGTGGGTGCCCATGCCTGTTGGTGATTCTTGAAATACATACATACATATATACATACATACAGGCATACATACAACTTGGCTATCTCAGTTAAAATCACGTTATGAAGGTGCCACATTCCCTTTAAAGTCAGATTGCACAGACAAAATTTCCTTCTCATAAGTTGTGTGTACCGAAGCCCCTCCAGTGTTGGACGCCAGAGTATGCAAGAGTTTCGCAGAGTTCTAGGTGAAGCTAAAATGATTCTCCATCTCATTTGCTGGTTGCTGGCGACTTTAATTTTCCCCAAATAGATTGGGATGGAGAGTTTTCTAGGGCTGCAGCCAGCCACCCCTCTCATGTTCTTTTAGAGGTTATGCATGACCATTTCCTTTTTCAACACATATTGAAACCAACAAGGTACAGAATGGGCCAGGAACCAAGTATCCTGGACTTGATCTTTTCAAGCGAAGAAAATGTAGTAAAGAACATCCAGTACCTTCCAGGTATAGGAAAGAGCGACCATCTAGTCATCCCGTTTAGTATCTTATGCAACATTGTCAACCGTGAAAATCTGGTTCCTAGGCTGAATTTCAATCGTGCAGACTTTTCTCTCTTTAACCAGATGGTCCTGGATGTTGGTCACTTTAGATGTGGAAAGCTCTTACGGCTTTCTAATGGACCATTTGAACCACATCACAGACTTGTGTATCCCAAGGTTCAGGATCAGAAAACACGTTATAAACGTATACATGACAGCCTCTGCCTTGCGTCTCAAGCAGAAGAAAGATGAACTGGCCCGGATCTATCACCAAACGGGTGATGTCATTGACTTTGCTCACTTCACACTTGTAATGATCTAAGGGCGATGACACGCAGGCTTCACAGACCATATGAGCACAAGTTGGCATGCCGACTCAAGTCAAACCCAAAAGCCTTATGGAGCTACACCAGTTCGAAATTCAAAACTAAAACTGCAATTGGAGACCTGAAAAACAGACATGGTGAACTTGAGTCAGATGATTTTGGGGAAGCCCAGCTGCTTAACGAGATCTTTGGTAAAGTTTTTACAGTCGAGGATATGGAAAATGTGTCGGTGTTTGTTTGTCGTTACGAAGGTCAACTCCTGACCGACATTCTGATATCGGCAGATGCTGTCCACAAAAAACTGGTTTTGCTCAAAACAACAAGTTCGCCTGGCCCAGACCATATCCACCCTCGGGTGCTTCACGATGGTGCGGAGTCACTGTCTTCACCAATAGCCCTCCTGTTTAGGAAATCCCTCGATACAGTAGTCATCCCGCAGGACTGGAAACTGGGCACCAATACACCCATATACAAGAAAGGAGATAAGCAAGACCCAGAGAATTACAGACCTGTCAGCCCAACCGCCATTCCATGCAAACTCCTCGAGTCATTGATAAAAGATGCACTTCTGGGCCACCTTGACGCACATAACCTCCTGACCAGCCACCAGCATGGTTTTCGTCCGATACATTCCTGCGAATCGCAACTCCCGGAGACCATGGAAGACTGGAGTCGACAAATTGAGGAAGGCCACCCCATCGACACAGTGTATTTAGATTTCCAAAAGGCATTCGACTCAGTCCCGCATGAGCGCCTGCTAACCATAGCCCGCTGCCAGAGCACCTGGTCCGTCAGCTCCGAGGAGGTGGCCGTGCCGGGCGTAGAGGTGTTCTCCCACCCCCGCCAGTCGGCTATCTGGACCGGAGGCACGCCAGCTACAACAACCGGGCAGCCGCCGCCGTCAATCCTTACCCACCGCTGCATCGGCTGCAGAACCCCCGCCCCGCCTCCTTCTCCGCCGCCCGGTAGCAAGGCAGTGAGTGAACGGACGGGCGCCGCGGCTGGAAGCGGAAGGAGAGCATGAAGTCGCGGTCAGGCAGGGCCAAGGAGGACAGACGGCGACTGAAGACAGTGCCGATGGGATGGTGTTTCTGATAGGTGCGAGAGAGTGTGGTGCTCAATTATTAAATCCTTTCTGAGCCAACGTAACGGGGATTGTCTTTACCACCAGCGAAGTGCAGTGGGGTCAATCAGTTTTGTCTTCATCTCAGTTCTGTGCAGGAGTGCTTGATTTTTTCTCTCCAACTTTGATTTGTGGATCATCCCTGGCCCATATCTGCTAAGAATGTGCTATTAGTTACCTGATGTTGGACTGACTCACTTCCGTCCCATTTACTACGGGCCTGACTGACAACACCGACCTCTCGTTCGACGACGCATACTCCCCAAAACTATTTCGTTGCTCTTGTCTCCGACTTTTGCTATATTGAGATTACTGCATTAATTTCTCCGCTTGTGCCACTGATAGCTTATGATCAGTTCAAAGTAAATCTTATATTCGTGTCAGTTTTTATCAAGATCTAAAATGGCACCTGTTAACTCGAAATATGTGGACTCCCGCTTTGATCGCCTTACCGAGGGAAACTATTCCCTGAAAAAAGTAGAAAACCTAAAATCCGTAGTCAATGAACTGAAGTCTGAACTTCAAGGACTTCAGTTTGTGGTCTCGGAAAACATTGTGCGTAGGGAGGTAGTGGAAAAGGACTTACCTTTGGTCAACTCCAAATGTACAAAAGTTGAGGCTAGTCTGGCATCTGTGACCACTGCATGTTCTGCAGCTGCTACTGACCAGGCAGTCATCAGTAAAGCTGCAGAGGTTCAAGCCCAATACAGCAGGCTTTCGACCCTACATCTCTCGGGTGATGCAATCCCTCCTCCCCAACCGGGTGAGAATACCCTCACTGGAATTTTGTCAGTGATCCGAGAGTACCTGGGGATCTCCATACACCCCCTGGCTAATTCGGCCTGTCACCATCTACGCAACCAAAACACAGTTCTCCTTCGATTTTTAAATCTTCATGAACGTGAGGCAGTTTACAGACAGCGTACCAGACCAACCAAAAGGGGACTTGCCGTACATGAGAGCCTCACAGCTGAGCGGATGGCAGTGGTCAGGACTTAAAAGGACCTTCACTACCCCACGGAAAGCTCCCCTCTCCTAACCCATTACACTAGCCGGGGACGGATATTTAACCCAAGGGTTGCACGAAGGCATTTGAAGTAGAGGTGGGTGCAACCAGGGAGGACATTTTGGCTTTATGTAGGGCAGCTGGTGCTGGTATTCAAACCAACCCTAGTGCCATGAGAATGACCCAGTCATCCCCAGCGTCTCAGACTGCCTCTGGGCCCACGGGTGAGACTGAGCGGGCCCCAGCGGCCACACCTTCTGCAGATGCAGCTGATGCCCCTCGTGTATCCTTGCCCTCGGTGCAGCAGAATTGCTGCTCCTCTCCTAAGCGTCCAGACTTTGAGTCGACCTCTGGCCCCCTGAGTCTAGTGGGTCAACTCTGGGATCAGGTACCAATCATCTGGAGACCAATCCTGTTATCTCCATCTCAGTGCGGACCTCTGCCTCCGGGGGGGCCTCCTGCCCAACTATCTACTACTATAGATGCTCAGACTGCTGGGTCATCAGGGCAAGGCGACACAAACCTCGGTAAATCCCAGGGCTTCCAAGAAGGTGTGGGGGATGGCACTAGGCCTGCAGTCCTGGCTGCCTCAAAGAAGAGCAAAAGACTGGGTAACCGAAGCTCAGGCACATCTTCTCAAACTGGCAAGCGTTAAACGATGTAATCATATGTTGGTCAGTTCAACATCTTTTCATGATTCCTTTTTCAATTATTTTTGTGCGGATCTCTGTTAGCCAGTTAAGGTAACAGTCATTTCAAGTGTTTACGAGAGAATATTTCATTTATTCTTGATTGCCTTTTTCTATACATAATGCCTTCTGCTAAGTTCTCACCAAACTTTTCGTACCTTGGTAATGATCAGAATACAACTTCGAAATCTACTAGATAGTTGTGAATACTCTACTTTGAAAAACTTAACCAATCTTCATGAAATTCATACAGACTCCAACATATCCTTGCTGCACATAAACATTCGCTCTCTACCTAAGAACTTTGACAAGCTTGAACTCATTCTTCAGCTACCGGTGGCACCTAAAATTATCTTATTGAGCGAAACCTGGCTTGATCCTTCTCTTGCCTCATTCTAAAACCTCAAGAATTATAGATTGGAAGTGAGTGAGCCTAATCCAGTAAGAGGCAAAGGATCAGCAATATTCGTCAGTGATTCCATATCATATCTAAGGAGACAGGATCTTGAAACTTCCAGACTTGAATTCCAATCTGTCTTCATTTAACTTAAGCTATCCTCCGGCACCTGAGTACCCTTTGGAACCATTGTTTAGATTCACCGTAACCGAGGAAGCAGTCCGAATAGCGGTAAAATCCCTGAGTCCAAATAAGGCATGGGGCACCGATAATATCAGTGCGAGAATTATTTTGGAATGTGCCGACGAGCTAGCTGTGCCCCTCACCAAAATTTGTAAACTCTCTCTGCAGAGCGGCATCTTCCCTACACGGTGGAAACTGGCCAACATTGTTCCTATTTTTAAAAAAGGTGACAAAAAGGACCCGGCTAACTACCGATCCGTATCTCTTTTGCCCCTCTTCTCAAAAATCGTGGAAAGAATTGTGTACAGCCAGCTGTAACACCACGTTGCGCCGGTGTTGTGCCAGTAACAGCATGGGTTCATTCCGAGTGGGTCGTGCTCTAGCAACCTTGCCACATACCTCAGCTCGGCGTGGGAGGCAATATCGGAGGGTCATCAGACGGACGCCATATACACGGATTATTCGGCCGCCTTTCAAAGTGTGAACCATAAACTAATCATTCATAAATTGAAAAATTCCTATCATTTGCAGGCTTCTGCTCTTCACTGGTTCGTCTCATATCTCTCCGATAGGCGTCAGCGGGTCATCGTTAACGAAAAAACATCGGACTGGATGCCAGTTACTTCAGGTGTTCCGGAGGGTTCTTTGGTCGCTCCTTTGATTTTCCCTCTGTTCAGAAACGACCTTCCATTGGAAATTGAGTCATCCTGTTTAATGTATGCCGATGATGTCAAAATTTACCGTAAAATCACGGCCCCAGCTGACGGGTTGCTGCTGCAACACGACCTAGATCGTTTGCAGAGGTGGTCCGTTAGGTGGGGTCTCATTCTAAGCCCCATAAAGTGCAAATCGTTCACGATGACCCTCTGACGCGCACCTGTTCAGATACAATACCATATCGATAACGCTGTTCTTGAAGCTGTTAACCAAATTCGTGATCTAGGCACAATTTTAGACACCAAACTCACTTTCTCGGCTAACATTTCTAGCATAGTTAGTAGGGCAAACCGTGCACTAGGCCTTTTGGTTCGGACATTTCAGACAAATTAAAAAAGGACTAAATTCAACCAAAAATCTCTTCTGACGGCATACTACGCCAATATTAGGTCTTTGTTAGAATACAACAGCGTTATCTGGTCAGGTGCTGCCAATTCCCACACGGTGCGGGTCGATCGGGTACAGCACAAGTTTCTCATTTGGCTAAATCATCATGTTACCACACATTGCGTTTCCCTTTCTTACAAATCTCTTCTTAACCACTTCGGCGTCATTTCGCTTTCTTCTCGTAGATTGCAACACGACTTGCTCTTTCTTAAAGGTCTATTTTCGAACAAAATTAGGTCATCAGAGTTGCTCGAAAAATTCCCATTGCATGTGCCATCCCAATCAACTCGCACGCTGCTTCTTTTCGCTGAGCGCCGCGGTCGTGTCAGCACCGTCAATAACGGCTTCCCTCAGCGTATACCGAGCTGCCGTGCAAAGTAAGAAAAGCGCAAGTGCATTTTTGCGATTTTGGTTTTTTTTGCAGAAACCAAGTCATGAGGGGAGTGGCTTTCATTGCCCTAAAGCAGAAAGTCAAACTCGTTATACTTAAGCCAAAATTGGCGATTTTATATTTTTGAAAAGAGCGCAAGTCCGAACGGACAACAAAGGGCAAAGGAAAAAAGCGCAAGTGCATTTCGGTGATTTGGAAAAGCGCATGTCATCAGCTAGATCGGAGGATCCCAAGGAGGAAAAGCGCAAGTGAGGACTTGCGCTTTTCTTGCTTTCTAATCCCGCGGAATGGCGGATCCTAATGAAAAAGCGCGCGCTGGGTGGCAGTGGTGAACAAAGGTGAGGGAAACATTAGTGAAGGTACACATACGCCTATCACATTTCTACATTCGTTGGTGGGCAAAAAAGTTAAAATATCATTATGCCACAATCCGTTCTTTTCCTTTTTACAAGCATGGATATTAATTACACAACTTGCGTCAGTTGCATCAATGAGACCTCTCTAGCAATGTCCCTGCCAATCAGACGTCGTTTTCGACGGCGGTTTAAAGAGAGATACGCGAACAATTTTATTGGCTAGATCAAAAGGTCATTAAAAGTTGTTTCAGGAGCCCTATTCTCATTTTTGCGAATTCACCCTGCAAATGCCTTAAAATCACTCTCAAAGTCAACATTTCTTGACGAATTTACCGGTACACCTCTTACCGATTTAAATGACGTACCCCCGGCTAAGACTATCAATTTCTCTAAAAAAATCGGTCCCATTTGTCCTAGCAGTGACTTAAAAGTTTTAGAGTATTAAAGAAAAAGTTATTGAAAAAATTACACTCACAAATATTAAAACAAAAATATAGGACTTTTAAGAAATCACAATTGATCAATCAGAAGGTACAGCCACCTCAGAGGGGTCACGTGATCTTTCTGACGCAAAAGTTTCGTCATCCTGGGGCTGAAGCAGAAAACGACTCAAGACCCGAGGTACGATGGAGACTTGAGTAATTATGTTTTTTTTTCGTTTCTAGGGCAAACTAATTCTTTTTTTAGTTTTTAAAGGCTTTGTAAAATTAATTCAAAGGCAAATACAGAACAGACATTTTTGTTACAAAACAACTATTAATTGTCAACTTGAAATAGTTTTCAAAAAGTAAGTGATGGATGAAGGTTTCAACATTTTATCGGAACCGTTAACCTATTTCGATAATAAGTGAGTGGCCTCCCAAAATTTTGCCGAAAATACAAAAATAATTGACAGTTCCATAATCAAGATTTTTCAAATAGCAAGAAACCACAATAATAATTTTTTCGCGTATCTCCCTTTAAGACGTCGCAAGTTTAACTTTTGATCTTGTATCAGGATATCCTGGCGGCTTGCTTTGCATTTTTAGGACATATTGGTGCAACTGGGACGTTGGAAATAAGTAACGCTTACTTACTTAACATGAAACGCCAGCGCATAAAGAGTGCAGACTGTCGAACTATTTGAGGCCGGCTTCACGTTCGCGTTTTGTGGTGCGATAAAAGCAAGGGAAGCAGCTATTACATACCAGTGTCACAGCTTAAGAGCAAGACCGGAGTAGCCGCTGGCTCCACAGTATACATGCATCACTCGAGGGGAAGCTTGTGGAAGGGCACAGTCGCCTACAGCCCAAGACATCTTACAGCGGCTGCTTTGATAAACGGTAGGTAATTCTGAATCTAGCAGTATTGAATGTTTGTTAAACTCACCACGAAATGTCAGCTGAAAAAATGGCTGCCTACCTACTGGGAAAACTATTTCGGAATAATTCTATGACTCGAGTGTTCCTTTTCATGGATCACATAACCGGTATACTACTTAAACCAGACAGCTTTCTCTTTCGAAGACAGTGACGCAGCATTCCATCGTGGATAACCCAAATATATCAGAATCATAAAAATTTAAAGTGACTCCATCCCGCCACACCATCACAAATTCCGATGTTTCATTGCACACTACAAACAAGTCATAAGCCCGGCAGACCCGCTGCCCAGCCCGTCATCGACGTTCACGGCCCCGCTCAAACAAGTCATGAGCCCAGCAGACCCGCTGCCCAGCCCGCCATCGACGTCCGCGGCCCCGCTCAAATAAAGTATGAGCCCGGCAGACCTCCTGCCCAGCCCGCCATCGACGTTCACGGCCCCACTCAAACAATTTATGAGCCCGGCAGACCCACTGCCCAGCCCGCCATCGACGTTCGCGGCCCCGCTCAAATAAAGTATGAGCCCGGCAGACCCGATGCCCAGCCCGCCATCGACGTTCGCGCCCCGCTCAAATAAAGTATGAGCCCGGCAGACCTCCTGCCCAGCTCATGGATGTGGAGGTAGGTCACACATCCATGAGTGCTGACTCGGCCCATCAAGTGATTAAAAAAACTGTCGAAGAGTAAGGAAGTCTGCGACTTCCAGGATTTCCAGCAACTGGTGGAGGCTTCCAGTGAAATACCTAAGACGATGAGCGCGGAAGACTTCTTCATGTTTGAAGATGGGGTCAGTCGTAAAAAAACTAGCCCTCCTGTCCCAAGAAGGCATGCGGCCATACCTAAACGATGTCCGTTGTTTGCAAGTGCGCAGGGGCACTGTTCAAATCTTCCTCAAGAGGAAGCACAGTGATCCTCAGTGGCGAGGATTTAACCTCATGAAGAGCACTTACGATCCCTCCCAGACACCAGAGACCAGGAGAAAAACAAGGGGCGTCAATCGTGCTAAGATTGATCGGCTGTGCTCTGCCCTTCTACCGCTGATGCCGTCACACAAGCGGCGTTTCTGGGTTGACTTGCAGGGTGTCGGGAGCAGCGGCTGCGCGACCTGGCCTGCTGAGGTCATGTACTTCGTCTGAATGTTCTGAGCAGGCGTGGCTTCTTAGATGACATGATCATGGACTGAGCTTTGACAAAATATTCATAGACTGAGGCTTAGCCGTGTATTGAATAAACATGAAATCGTATTTCACGTCTGTTTTCATTAAGAGACGCATTTAAATAAATTTTTCTGGGGAATTGGGTCCGCGTTAAACACCAACGAATTAAAATGAAGCCCACGAGTGTTATAGCGAAATCATGGGCGTCGAAAGTGGAGGAAAGAACGGGGAATGTATTCACACCTGGCGAACCAGGGAAGGACCTCCTGACAATAGGACTCCGTTCGGCTCCTTCGTCTTTTCTTCCTGTTACGTCCGAGGACTCAAAAATGTTCTTAACAAACGTCTTATACATTCCTAATGTTCGACTGCGCCGATAGCCGTCTCAAAAACACCTCCCCCATCCCATGGCGTTGCTACTTCGACCCTTCCGGGAGTAACAAATCTGTGGCAACGCCCCTGAGGTAATTCGATTCAAATTTGAAAACACATATCGATGTTTTCACCATAGTACTACCACTGAAATGCCCAGTGATTAGTGCCCAAAAGGGCTAAAATTCAGATGACATATATACGTTCTTAACCAGACTCTGATGACCAAGTAAATGATATCATTTTGAAGTACGCCATGTCCCTCATGACATGCGCTTAAAACATAAACATCCGTTAGAAGAATTCAATTAAATAAAAGCGCAAGTCTGCACTTGCGCTTTTTTACTCAGGGCTCCGAAGCACTTACGCTTTTATTCAAATGAATAAAAGCACTTGCGCTCTTTTTGCTTTGTAGTACGCGGCGAAGTTCCGTCAAAAGCCAAACCAAAAAAACACCTTTTCCCTCTGAACATTTCACGCAAAAAGTATTACATGAGTAACCACATGAAATTACAGATGTTTTCGTGACGAATATAACGGTATAAAATATGACTAATTACATCCAATAGTTTTGTTGCTAGAGCTTGAAAACACACAAATGATTCTCCTGAAAAGTTGGCCAAATGCACTTGCGCTTTTCTTGCTTTGCACGGCAGCGAGGGAGTTAAATGCATTTCTGCGGCGGGGAAATGCAGATTTTTTCAACGACTCTTTTATCGATTTTAGGAAACATGTTCTTGCATATACTCGCACCGTTTAATTTTTATTACCGTCACTTTTACCATCGGTTTTATCATCAGCTGCATCTTACTCATCACTCACATTTTGTTGTTTTTACCGCTTTTTACATGTGTGTCTCCCATCTGTGTACATAGTTTTCCTTTTACTTACATCGACTTCGCCTGTTATTGGATCATTTTCTGTTGGCGATTTACTTGAATTAATAAATAAAGAAATAAAATAAATAAATAAATATAGCAAAAGAAAACTTGAAAATTGGTTCCACTTACAGATCACCCTCATTTCCACTATCTGGCTATCTGGAATACATCGAACCAGTAGTTAACGCACCGAACCTAGAATCCAAGAGCTGGGCATTCCAGGACAAAACGACCAAAATATTTATTTGCACCACCATGTTAGAAAATCTGAACTTTGTCTCCGGGGTAGTTTTGGGCCAGAAACACGCCTGTGAGATTCTTAGCCCCTCCGACCAACGGTGACCGAGTTATAGCCCGAGGCATTTTCGGGAGGTCACCTTATAGACTCATTTTTGAAGCTTCATAACTCAAAACGCATAGCCTGATTAACAAGTTTTGTATATATTGAACTGTCTTGAACCATACTTTATTTTTAAAAGAAAATTTCAAAATTTGGAAATTTTTACTTTTAATTTGTTTGACCTTTTCTTTTTGACCTAGCTTGACCTTTTCCCAGTTGAAACTGCCATTTTAGACAACTCAAAAATTTTGATTAATAAAATATCTTTCGATAGGAAAAATAAAAAATGCGTTCTTGTATAAGTTCCAAATATTTAGCACCTAAGGTAGGTATGTAGACGGTTTTTGACCACTGCGTAGTACAGCCTTTGTTTACGCCGCAAACATAGTGATTGTTTTGTAATCGGTTACTGGCAATTATTGCTTTGTCTTTCGAAATTTTCATCGTGCAGTGTCAGAATTTATGACATTAACACGCACCCACCCGGGTGGGCAACGGCCCCTGGTCTCTACGGTGTAAAACACCTTGCGCAGCGCCACGACGCCATCTTCTCTAACAAAACATATTACAACTTCTGGAATAATTTAGGTCACTGGGGGTGGTGGTCCGTAAATACTGAGGCCGCTGGTAACTGATTGGTGAGGGAGTGACCTGAGGTGACGGTCGTCGTTATGCCTTGTGGGACTTTCAATTTGGTTCATTGATTAACACTTCATCTGTTTCTCTTTGGGTGGTGGGATGGGGTCTCCGTAAAAGTCCCGTGATGACTCTGTGGACACCTACTCCTAAAACTGAACTGAACAACTTGGACAATATTTATAAAAATAAAATTGCAGCCATTAAAGTGATGAAAGGGATCCATTGTTTCGAGGAGCGAGGGAATGAACTTGTTAATAATGACCTTCAGCCTTAAACGAAAATTTACAAGATGTTGCGAGTTTATCCATAATTGAACAAATATAAATTATCCTATGAGCACCACTAACTCAACATTCTTGTCCCCGAGACGGAAAATAGTTCATCAAGTGAGTGGCAGATACGTTTGAGAGGATTCATGCATGTAAACAAACGTGTCTGAAGAATTTCTTCAAAAGTATTTGATCTGCTCTATATGAAGTGTCCTGAAATTGTACGCATTCGACTTGGTCACTTGACAGATTGCTTCTGATATTTTTAAGGTGATATTTCTAGCTGACCGATCCCGAATCCCAGATGAATAATTACACTGCGCACTGGGGTGATGCCGTAACAGCCAGTTTTAATCACTACCATATGTTACCATCGTTTGGTCGTGTCATCTTTGAGGTTGCTCGGTCCGTACTTTTCGGAACAAGTGGAAACCTAAATTTTGTGGCATAATAGGTGACGGGGGCCGTTGAAGATGTTCGGCCATTGGAACACCCTTTTGAGCCAAACGGATTATGTATCTTATAATATTGCCTGTCATGCAAATTAACCTGCTTTGACCTGGCCGGTTTAAGTCTGTATGGTAAAGAATATTAATTAAACTGCAGTGGCGCCAGACACGACAACGTAAAAACAAACCTCCATCAAATTCTCGACAATTCTCATTTTTGTTATCAAAATTTACCATTGCCCTGCGTTTCTAATGGAAGCCATGACCTTGACCCTGCTCCCGGTTATCGACATAGAAATCCTGCTACGAAAAATTATCTTGCTGGACTTACTATGTAATGTGAATCAAACCACGATAGGCTAATTTGATATTATTGATGCACTTCCAAGTTTTTGGTTGGTCTCTTGCCTGGTTTGGTTTGCCTGGTATCCGACCTAAGTTTTTCAGTTGTAATTGTTGTGTTAGAGATAGATGGCTACGGTGGCGCTGCGTAAGGTGTTTTTACTACCTGTAGAGACCTGAGAGGCCGGTTGCCCCCCTGGTGGGCGTGTTATTGTCATAAATTCTGACACTTGCACGATGAAAATTTCGTAAAGAAGCAATATGATTGCCGAACCGATTACAAAACAATCGCTATGTTTGCGGCGTTAACTGGCTGTCTACTGGTGGTCAAACCGTTACATACCTCCTTAGGTGTAATATTTGACTTATAGGAACGCTTTTTTTTTTTATCAAGATATTTTATTAATCAAATTTTTGAGTTGTCTAAATGGAGTTTCAAGGTCAGCTAGGTCAAAGGTCACAATTAAAGTAAAATTTCCATTTTGAATTTTCTTTTTAAAATAAGTATGGTTCAAGACGAGTTCAATGATATACAAAATTGTTAATCAGGCTTGCGTCTTTGTTTATGAGACAAAATGAGTCTACAGGGTGACCTCCCGAAATGCCTCGGGCTTAACTCGGTCACCGTTGATCGGGGCTAAGATTCTCCGGCGTGTTTCGGCCCAAACTACCATGGCAGTTTCTATTTTTTAGATATGGTGGTGTCAAGCCTTGGTCGATCCCTGAATGCCCCAGCTGTATAGTTGGTGGTGACTTCAATGTAGATATTCTGAGACATAATTCCGTTGATCAGTCAGTACTTTTTCTATATGTATTCGCTGCTCTTGGCCTTTTCCCGTGTATCTCACTACCAATCAGAATCCCTCAAGAATCAAGCACACTGATAGACAATTTCTTTCATAATGACCCAACCATTATAAAAAAATTCGACCATCCACGTCTCGGGCATAAGTGATCACCTGCCAATTTCCATCAACATTAACATTGTCTTTAAAAATAATGTGAAAGGAAAAAGTTATTGTAAACCTGAACTCACTTTTGACTTTCGAAACATTGAAGCCCTCAACTTGTCCCTTTCCCACAAATTGACTCACGTCTATGATATAACCGACCCAGAGGAAGCAGCACTTTTCCTGACAAACACCATCAATAACGATATAACGAGACTAAGCAAAAACAAAAAGATCGAAGGAATGTACCTGTCCAACCCTGGATTTCTCATGGTCTTCTCAAAAGCATAAATACAAAAAATAGATTGTACAAAAAGTAAATCCAAAAACCTTCTTACGTTAACAAAATAACTTTAATACATATAGAATTCGACTTTCAAGCTTAATTCGGTCCGCAAAAAAACGATACTATTCCAGGAAATTTGAAGAATTCAAATCCAGTCCGGTCAAACTTTGGCAGCTCCTGTCCTCAATGATCTACAAAAATAAGCCCAAAAACAAGCTTCCAGATAGCTTCATGTACAACAACTCAAATATCACCTCATACACAGACATCACCAACAAGTTCACCATATGTTTTGCTTCGGTGGCTACTGATTTGAACAATAATCTACAGACCACGGATACTGATCCTATAACATATCTTCCCAACCCCAACAACCTTCGCAAATTATTTTATTTCCATCCCACAGATGCCCAATCAATCATATCAATCATAAACAGCCTTGAATCCTCTGCGGCTTCACCAGACTGTCTCACCTCAAAAATTCTCCAAGCCATCTCAGTACCCATTGCCCATTTTCTCGAGTATGTATTTAATATATGTATTACGAGCGGATCTTTCCCATCACCCTTTAAGAAAGCAGCTGTTGTGCCAATTTATCAATCTGGTGACACCTCCTCCTTTAATAATTACCCACCAATTAGCCAGCTCAGTCTTATCTCTAAAGTTCTGGAAAAATTGTGTACACATAACTCTCGGAGTTTATTTCTTCAGAAAATATACTAAACGAGGGCCAATTTGGATTTAGGAAAGATCACAGCACCTATATGCCAATTTCTCTTCTTCATGACCACATTACGTCTACCCTCTCCCAGAAAAAAATTAGTGCTACCATATACCTAGATTTTTCGAAGGCCCTTGACACGGTTAATCACAACATTCTCCTGAGCAAATTACACTATTACGGGATTACTGACATTTCCTTAGCATTTTTCAAATAATACTTAGAAAACAGATCCCAAATAGTTCGATACAACTCTTCTTTCCCTATGCCACGGGATATGAAGTACAGGGTGCCGCAAGGATCTAACCTTAGCCCTCTACTTTTCCTCATTTATATAAATGACATAACTCTTAGCTCCTCCATATGCCGTTTCTTGCAATTCGCTGATGACATCGTTGTAACATACTTGGCTAAAAGTGCTCTTGAACTTCAAACAATCGTACAAGATGAACTACCAAAGATCAGTAAATGGTTAATTAGCAACCGACTAACAGTAAATGCAAAGAAAACTACTTATCAAATTTTTACTAAAAACACCACCATTCTGACATAAACATATTCTTAATGGGAAAATATTTAGTCGCAAACCTGAGACAGTATATTGGCATAATAATTGACGAAAACCTGAAGTGGGATCCACATATTAGAAGCATTGAAGTCACCATCTCTCGGAACATTGGCCTTATAGCAAGAATACGAAGATTCCTAAAGCCCAACCATATCGTCCTTCTCTATACAACTCTCTAGTACTCTCCCATCTATCCTATGGAACACAAGTCTGGGGAGTTACATATCCTTCAAAACTGACTCGATTGAAGATTCTCCAAAAGAAAACTGTCCGTATCATTGACTCTGCAGACCGGATAGCTCCATCCAGCCCCATCTTCAAAAAGTATTGCATTCTGAAAATACACGACCTAGTCATACTGTTCCAGCTAATGGTTCTCCATAGCTTTCTGGTACACTCACTTCCACGGCCACTTGCAGAAAGATTTGCCCTTTCTGATCATGAAAGAAACAGGGTCGTCAGACAGCCCAAGCATTTTGAAGTTCCCTTCACTTCATTGGTGTACAGAACATTTTCCTTATTAATCTCTGCTCCCAGGATTTGGAATGAAAATATCGCCAGTAGAATCAGAAATCTCTCATATGTTCCTGGTAGTAAGTTCATCTTTAAGAAAGTAGTCAAAAACATATTTATAGATCTTTACTGAGGCTCCTACTCTTAGTTTGTTCGTGTTCTATTCCTCAGTGATATTGCTTGTATTTAAGTGCTCCTTTACGCCTTATTTACCGTTACATGTTTTACATGTCCCTTTTTCTTTCGTTTCACACGGAGCCGATGGCCTCCCGTTGCCGTTGGCTCACCCTCCAGTGCACGAGCACAGCAGGCCCTTAAGGTCTGGTGAGGTGTGATCGAACGTTGTGTGCGGGTTGTTCTCCCCACGTGACTGTGCTGTGCGTCCGTGCGTGCGTGTGTGACTGTGTGTTTCGCATCCCATCGTAATTGTTCGTACGTGAGCCCCAAAAATCAATAGTTGTTCGTAGACCTGTTTTCCTCTCAGGTTATGTGTGTGTGGGTGTGAGTGTGGGTGTGGGTGTGGGTGTGTGGTGTGTTTTCGTATCCCATCGTAGTTATTCGTAGATAAGCCCTAAAAATCAATAGTAGTTCGTTGACTTATTTACCTCTCAGGTTTTGTTGTCTCTCATCCAAATAAGTGCATCACAGTCTTCTAATGTCTCATCCCAGTACATGTAAGAGTAAAGGTATATTAGCCGCCAAAGAAAGCTGTAATCATTATTTCCATCAGCACCAAATTTAAAACTTTCACCTGTCAACCGAGAGCGAAAACGGGCACATAGATTGTCTTCCCGTCCCCTGCTGGCTACACCACAGACCTACCCGGTGCTCACTCTTTTCTTTCCTATATTATGCAACTCGTCCACACCTGTGTACATGCCCTTGTAAATATCTGAATGTTCGAAATGTCCGGAAGAAGAAACTACAGCCGGCGTGAGCGCTGGTCAGATCTGCTGCCGACCGAGACTGTGAGGGAGGTCCGTCAGGGACGGACTGGTGATCAGCGCGATCAGCGGTCGTCAGTGTTGTAGCTGATGTATCGGGCTCGGCGAACCACGGCCCGTCGCCGGTCTGACGGATAAGCCGCTGGTAGTTTCCTTTGATTGATATAGCTATTCTTCACAACATTCTGGAGCGGGGAGTGTCCAACCACTAGTGATAAAGCCTCTGTCTACGAAGACGCCGTTGAAGTCACTGCGACCACGCACTGACTTTGTTGTCTGTTCTGTAACGCGTGGTCGGATGGTGGAAGCGTGGCTTGCAGTGGATTACCAACCGGTTACCCTTCTCGCACAGCAGGCTTGTAAAAACTGAGGAGTAATATAGCTTATTTATTTTTAGCCAGACTGAGTAAAGAATAATGCCAACGAGTTGTATATATCTATGAATTTTCAACGCGGGCTCTCGGTATTGTCTTTGTGTAGAACCATGTCCCCCTGAGGTCGTGTGTTCAAACCCACCTAGAGGCAGACTTGGTCTCTGCGGTAATGTCTTACCCTTGTCCACGCATGTAGATCCCCTTTGGCGCTGACCCGCAACGCTACTGTATCCGACACGTTATATGCCCCTGTCCCGTGGAAGTTTTTAGTCACATTGGTTTCCAGATTGTGAGCGATAGCGGTTGCCACCTTTTTATTCCGACCGGGGAGCCGCCCCAGGCCACTCTTCGCTGGGTAGGAAGGGAGGCTGGAGGAGAACTTTGAAACCGTCCTCATGCGGCTATCTAGCTTGGGTGTGCGTGCAATGCTGTGCCTAATGCGTTTTTTTTTGGGGGGAAGGTGATTGCACGGCATTGTAAAAGAGGCCAGTGTGCAGGTCCACAGCATGCCTTCACGAGAATGTTCCGACTGTTATCCTGAAGGGGTATAACCCAATCGGTGAACATGATTTCGAACTGGCAACAACGGTTGATCTGAGGTCCTGTCGAGCAGTGTCCCAAATCTCAGGGTGCTGGGTGGAGAGTGACACCCAGGCAGGCTGAATTTTCCTCTCACTTCTCTGTTATTTTTACTCCATTTTCCACTCACTATTCCATGGAGCGCAACTAAATGATTGTGGCGAAAATTATCTCTTGAAAAGTTTGGCAATAGGGGAATTTTGAAAATGTGTTCCTAATCCTATATAAATGTTTAATAAAGGTTTTAAATTGTCTGAAAATATTGCAACTTCCGAATTTTCCACTCGCTGATTATATTTTCCAATATGAATTTTACTCTCAGCATCCTAGCACAAAACCAGTTTTGGGACACTGCTGTCGAGACGTCTCGCACATCCTGTGGTTCCTAATCTGCATGAAGACATTTGCGTGTGATCCGTCTGATACTCAAGGTTTAGGTGTTACTTTAGGTGTTCTGTGAACGGTGTGGATGGGGTGGGGACGGCTGCGGGCGGCCACATATCGCTACGTGTGTGATACGCGTTTCCTCTGTTGGAACTGGTGGCGTCAACTCTTGCTGGCAGGTTCGTTTCCTGAGTGGGTTCGATCGGCGCTGTTGACTCGGCTCTGGTCGCCGCGTCCCGAGCCTTCCGCCCGGAGAGGGTGTTCAGTGTAGTATCGTGATACGTTCTGGCGATGTGATTGTGAGGAGAGAGTGGCGGCATTAGTGTGGACAGAAAATAACTACTTCAAAGGTTTTCAGGGTACTAGCATGCAGTCAGTTTGGCTTTTCAGACGTTATAGAAAGGCTGAGTATGCTGTTTTCGTCTTTTTGGGGCTCCATTGGGAGCTATCCCTGCCAGTTTCATCTTTTGCTTGACTGGGTGATCTGAAAAGCAGGGCTGCACAGACTCTGTGTGCATGTCTCGGTAAGCCTTAAAGTGAAAACTCAGATCAGACACGGACTATGTGCTGAGCTCCTGTCTCCCCGGCTGGTGTGACCCAGTCTCAGGCTTGTGTGAGCGGTTTGTCTGATCTGTGCGGCGTGGTGCGTTGCCCGGGCCGCTGTTGTGGGGTGACTGGGAGGGGCTGGCGACTGCGCCGCTGTCAGGATAATTGTGACGGGCGGCATGGTTACGACAGGGAGCCGCTCTGGGCACCCCGCCGCCGCGCCGGAGATACTGGCTGTGATACGACTGAATACACGTAACTGTCGAACCTAAAATTAGAAGGCTATGGTGCAAAGGGGAGGCTGCTACCCTGGTTGAAGCATTCCTCACGGGTCGCCGCCAGCAGGTGGTAATTGACTCTTCAGCCTCTGACTGGGTGTATGTTACCAGTGGCGTCCCACAGGGCTCAGTGCTGGGCCCTGTTTGTTTCTTGTGTATATCAACGACCTGCCGGACACCATCACCTCAGGCATCGAAATCTTTGCAGACGACACCAAGCTATATGCCAGAGCTGACCCCTCCACTCTCGTTGCGTCCCTCCAGGCGGACCTGGAAAGGGCACTGGATTGGTCCTCCATTTGGCAGATGCCCTTCTACCTAAGCAAATTTGAATTAAAAAAAACATTAGTCGAGGAAACTTATAAGCTCCTACAAGCTCTGATATCAATATGTACACATCGGTCGCTGGCGTCCTGCGCTCTGTCCGTGTCTCGCTTGTCCCCGTGCATTGGTTTTCCTTTTCTCTCTTCTATTTTTTCACTTTTCCTATTTCTCCTGCGCTCTGTCCGTGTCTCGCTTGTCCCCCGTGCGTTGGTTGTTGGCCTCCTGCGCTCTTTCTGGGGCTCGCTAGTCTGTTGTGCGCCCATCCTCCTTGGCAGCTACCGTCCCGTTCATCTTGGCACGCCCTGTCCATAAACACCTGAAGTTTTTTCTTCTCTCTCAAATTCTTCATGTAGTTCTCACTCCCCTGTTTTTTGTATTCAAGTGTTCCCTTTGGTGTGTTGTGTATGGGATGTGGCATTCCTGAATACATGTGTGGAAGTATAAAAAAATATGGTGTGCTCCACTTAGGAAACAACAACCAGGAACACAGCTAATTAATGGACGGCAGAAAAGTCCAGGCACAAGAGGTGGAGAAGGACCTGGGAGTTCTTGTGGATAGGGACCTGAAATTTTGACGCCATGCAGCCACAGCAGCTTCTAAGGCATCCAGAGTACTGGCGATCATGAGGAGGTCTTTTGCCAGTATCGATACTTTCACGCTTCCGTGACTTTACAAAACTATGGTTCGCCCGCTGCTCAAATACAGAAACTCTGTCTGGGGACCATTTAACAGGGCAGGTCAGAGGCTTGTTGAAAGGGTCCAATGTCAAGCCACCCGCATGGTACCATCCCTGAGAGGACACTCGTATGAGGACAGACTGTGTGCACTAAATCTACACTCTCTACCATCGTCGACTCCGGGGGACATGATAAGGGTTTATCAACTCTTACACGGTGCCATCGATCAGAACTACACCCAGTTCTTTCATCTCGATGGCCGATCTCGAACCCACGGGCATGCTATGAAGCTGACGAAGCCGGAGGCTGTCTCGCGTGTGTAGGGCGTCCTTCGGGGTCCGAATAGTGAACAGTTGGAACACGTTGCCAGCCCATGTGATAGCTGCTCCTTCATCAAATACATTCAAGTCTCGGTTGGACAATCACTGGGCCCGGCAGATGTTCCATGCCCCCGACGACGACCGCTAATGCATTCGAGAACCAAATATCTCCACAGGACTCATTAGGTCCACACACACACACACACACACACACACACACACACACACACACACACACACACACACACACACACACACACACACACACACACACACACACACACACACACACACACACACACACACACACACACACACACACACACACACACACACACACACACACACACACACACACACACACACACACACACACACACACACACACACACACACACACACACACACACACACACACACACACACACACACACACACACACACACACACACACACACACACACACACACACACACACACACACACACACACACACACACACACACACACACACACACACACACACACACACACACACACACACACACACACACACACACACACACACACACACACACACACACACACACACACACACACACACACACACACACACACACACACACACACACACACACACACACACACACACACACACACACACACACACACACACACACACACACACACACACACACACACACACACACACACACACACACACACACACACACACACACACACACACACACACACACACACACACACACACACACACACACACACACACACACACACACACACACACACACACACACACACACACACACACACACACACACACACACACACACACACACACACACACACACACACACACACACACACACACACACACACACACACACACACACACACACACACACACACACACACACACACACACACACACACACACACACACACACACACACACACACACACACACACACACACACACACACACACACACACACACACACACACACACACACACACACACACACACACACACACACACACACACACACACACACACACACACACACACACACACACACACACACACACACACACACACACACACACACACACACACACACACACACACACACACACACACACACACACACACACACACACACACACACACACACACACACACACACACACACACACACACACACACACACACACACACACACACACACACACACACACACACACACACACACACACACACACACACACACACACACACACACACACACACACACACACACACACACACACACACACACACACACACACACACACACACACACACACACACACACACACACACACACACACACACACACACACACACACACACACACACACACACACACACACACACACACACACACACACACACACACACACACACACACACACACACACACACACACACACACACACACACACACACACACACACACACACACACACACACACACACACACACACACACACACACACACACACACACACACACACACACACACACACACACACACACACACACACACACACACACACACACACACACACACACACACACACACACACACACACACACACACACACACACACACACACACACACACACACACACACACACACACACACACACACACACACACACACACACACACACACACACACACACACACACACACACACACACACACACACACACACACACACACACACACACACACACACACACACACACACACACACACACACACACACACACACACACACACACACACACACACACACACACACACACACACACACACACACACACACACACACACACACACACACACACACACACACACACACACACACACACACACACACACACACACACACACACACACACACACACACACACACACACACACACACACACACACACACACACACACACACACACACACACACACACACACACACACACACACACACACACACACACACACACACACACACACACACACACACACACACACACACCCCAGCAACACTTCTCAGCAGGTTACTCAGTTAACAAGGGCCTACACTTCCCTCAGACGCTTCTGATCTGAGAAAGACTGACAGAAGACTCAGCCTGGAAAGAGCTCGTCAGAGACCAGAGCCAACAGGCCGAAAAGGCACTCACCTGACATAGGCGCAGGAACCGGGGGGCAGCCGCCCCCAACTTTCGGACTGGGGGCAGTGCCCCCCAACTTTGAGCCGATGTCGGAAATTTTTCCCGTAACGAAAGAAACAATAGGCCATTCTCGCGCTAACATTGGCGTGTTGTGCCCCCTCCCCCAACTTGAAAATATTTCCTACGCCTATGCCCTTGGGTTCATAGAGAAAAATGACAAAAGGATGACCAGAGAATTCATACTACCGCATGGAGCCTAGAGTTTTTGTTTGCAATCGGCAGAGGATTCTCAAATCAGGCCACGCGTCTGGCATCACTACACTGCCGCGCGCGCTCATCTCCTTCTTCCGGCGCGCCTTTTCGTCGCGATTCGGAAAGAAGCACACAAATTCATTGATTGTGAATAGGGTGTATTCGATTTTTTTCCAACAGTGGAATGTGGAGCCTGTTTTAGGTCGAAATGAAGAGGATTCAACCGGACATATCTAAGTTCTTCAAGAAAGCCAGGACTTCAGTGCCACAGAGGTGCGTGGCCTAGACCGCTGCCGTGACCATGGCCGCTGCAACCCGGCTGCAGGGACACTTGGATGATAATTAACTCCCTTATGCGATACGGTATGGGGGGTCAGGGTCCTTATTATTCTTCCATATGAGCGTTGATGCGGTTGGGTCATATACATATTGTTTGCTTATGATGTTTGTCCCGCAGGCAGTTTGATGGAAATATTCCATGACGAGAATGTTAATCTGTTCGAGCTCTGGATTTTGATCCAGGGCTTCCCCATTCATGACCCTTTGGCGCGGCGCGGCATGGGCCGTACCAGTTTCTATTGACCAAAGTCAATGCGACCGAAACTGTATCGCTCGATCGGACCGCCATTCTTGCATGGAAACTGGATGCCAGATAAGTCACCCCAGGCGGCGGGGCTGGAAAGCCGCAAATGACATCCATATCACCGCCGGTTAGGCAAGGTAGGCGTGTGTGTGTGTGTGTGGGGTGGGATAATGGGCGGTGAATTAAAGAAAGGGGTCGCACATACCGCCTATTTCTCGTCCCCTCCCCGCCCACCTCCGCCGTGTAACGCCTTCTGACTTCTGACGCCCATGTGTAACGTTTAACCCTCATCCGGGTGGAGGGGGAGGGGGTGTTTTGAACGCCCCCATCCGGTTTTTCCGACGGTACCCACAAACAGCGGCGCAAAGCGCCACCGTATTTGGAACACCTTATTCCTAATCAATCCCGCGGTTTCCTGAAGTTTTTAACTCGAAATTGATATGCATATTGAATATGTTAGGTTCGATGATGACATTGACTTGACCTTGGATCAATTTTTTCTTATTTTAACCTGGAATAATTATGCCATGCATCATTCGATTTGTTGCAATTACGAAAGGAAGTGATTGGCGCCTAAAACTGGGTTCTAACTCAATTCACTCTGACGCTAGAGCCCCAAAAATTATGATGTCATCACAGGTCACATTTCATTGACCTGTGATGACTTCAGTATTGGCTTGAGCCTAAAAACTGCCCCGTATAGTCAGGGCCGGATCCAGACCGACGGTTTGGAGGGGGCAACGGGGCCTAAAATCGTGAAAAACGCGTTTTTTTTATCAAGAAAACCGGCAAAAATGGGGGGGGGTTCGGGGGCTAATTGCCTGGTTTGCTCCTTCCACTGGATCCGCCAGTGCGTATGGTTTTGTCATCATTTTTTCATCGGCGTTCGCTTTTTCGCTATCCTGCATAGGAGCCGAGTTGGAGGGGTGGTGTTTGAAAAGACCCCCACACGGAGGCGAAGGTGGATCGGAGGCCCGCCCGGGCGAGTGTTAATAGCGCTGTGGCTGACTTCTCTACCCCCTGCCGCTACGTAACTTATGAACGGCCCTAAACCCCAAGACACACGACAGAGAATAACCAAAACCGAACAAAAAACATATTACTTCTTGTACGTATACATTCCTCATTCTGATTTTTGCCATGTTCCTTACAGCACAGCGAGTGCGGAGTCATCTTTGCCCATCCCATCCCTCAACTTATGCCCGGATAGAGCATCGGATCCTGCCCCTCAACCGTCCTCATCAGCGGACAGAGACGGAGAATGCCCGGATGAAACAACAGATCCTGCCCCTCAACCGTCCTCATCAGCGGGCAGAGACGGAGGTAAAGTAATGTTACATTCATATCTTCAAAAACCGAAGTTTTTATTATTATTTTTGGTCAAAGCAACCGAAAAGAATTTATAAGCCAGGTCTTTTAATACAATCTGGTAAGTGCCATCATAAATTGCTGCACAAAAGTAGAAGTAAAAATCTTGCCCAGCAAGGTTGAACAAAATTGTTTAACATTTTCAGCTCAACAGTTTCGCCATTTTATCGGAAGGGTTTTAACCTTTCTTTCCTTGTGTAAGAAAGCCAGAAAAAACAAATTTATGATTAACTGCATTGTAGATATCCTACGGTAAGAGAGTAGTGATGATGTTCAGGTTTTGTCTTGACTCTCCACCTCTAAATCTTCGAGGTAAACTGTCGAAAAATTGTAAATCTTGCCTCTCATCAACTTCGCTGATCAGCTTGAAATCAACGCAATCAGCTGACTTTTAACGTACGCCCACGTGACCCAGATTCTGTAAGCACTCGGGCTGGTCGATCCATTTTTTTTTAATATTATGTTATTAGATTTTAAGATAAACTGTGGAGTCATTTTGCATCTTGCAGCAACACGTAAAATAGGTTCTTATTAGTCAAGTGCAAAACATGACAAAAATAGCCGAAAATTGAAAAACAAGTGTCGTAGAAACGGTGATGTCAAATTATCGATAGTGTAAGGACGCGATAAAGCCGTCTAGACATGTGGTCTTGGAGGCATTTTGAGGCCGACTTTACAAATACGAGCATAGGATTTCTGAAACAACTTGTTTGACTTTTCGATCTAGTCAATACAATTGTTTTTCGACAGTTCGCCTTTAACGTTACATGCAGGGGCCTCCTCACCGGCAAGGCGAGGGGGGGCGGCAGGGCTTAGGACCGCCCCACCCCACATTTTCGTCCGAAAAATTATTTTCTCAGCTCAATTGGGACAAAACTGGAAAAATTAAAACCAGTCGGTGTGGAAGGCAACGAGGAGATCAAATCCGAAAAGTTTTTGGTCATTGTGTGGAAAGTTTTAGTCAAAATCAAGTTGAAGATTAGCTGCTCCCCACACTTTTTTACTGGTGGCGACGCTTATGGTTACATGCAAAAGAACGAATGCCTGACTTAATTCGGAAAAATATTGAAATCAGTTAAGTGAGGTGGAGGTCAAAGTCCAGAATTCGAATATAAGAAAAGCGACGCATTGAATACTGACAATTTGTTCCTTCTTCCAGAACCTCTTCCTGGATCAACGCAACGTCCAGTTTCTGCACGTTCCTCTGATACACCCACTCAGAATCCCGCTGCTCACCATCCCGCCCCAGACCAACCTGCCCAAGACCATCAGACCGGTAAAGGACAGCGGAAGTTTAGAGAAGCATGGGGGAAAAATACCCCTGGATAAAGTATGACGCAAAGAAGGATTCAGTCACTTGTTCGGTATGTTGCAAGGCTATGAAAGAGGGGCTGCTTGATACCCAAACCCGAATGGAGACAACTTTCTTCCAGGAAGGATTTAGTAACTGGAAAAAAGCGACCGAGAAGTTCAGTAAGCATCAAAATAGTGACTGCCATTCCCATGCAGTGCTAAAACTTCACCTCAAACAGTCACGAGGTGTTGTAGAGGGCTTTGCTCTGCAAAACTCTCGCAGCCAGACTACTGCTCAGAAGCTTCTGACTCTACTTTTTTCATCGGCATTGTATTTGGGAAAACAGGGGTTCCCGTTTCGTGGTCACGAGCATGATGATGGGGCATTTCACAACTTGGTGCTCGAGCGCGCAAAGGCGGACAACCTGCACGAAGTGGTGCAGTTTATAAAAAAGAAAAGACAACTGGATGTCTTATTCAATACAAAATGAAATAATTGACATGTTTGGTCGCCAAGTTCTGGAAGAGATAATGCAGGAAGCACAAGAAGCGGACTTTGTAGGCTTGGTCGCGGATGGTACAACCGATATAGGAGGCAAGGAGCAGTTCAGCGTTTGCCTGCAGTACTTAGACCAGCAGATGACACCCACGACTTCTTTCGTCGGCTTCTATGACGCCCCAAGCAGCTCAGGTGAAACTCTCACGCTGATCATCCAGGACGTGCTGGTCCGATTGAACATCCCTGTGGTGAAGCTGTCGGGGTTCTCTTTCGATAACGCGTCAAATATGAGCGGGGTCCACCAGGGGATTCAGAGCCGGCTGAAAGCACTGAACAGCTCTGCCATCTACGTCCCATGCTCCAACCACAGTTTGGACCTCGTCCTTCAGGAGGCTGGCAGGGAGGTGATGCTGATAGCAGACTGCCTCTCGTTCGTCAAAGATGTGGCCAACACCATCAACGAATCTGCCAAACGGAGCAACCTGTACAAGTCTCTGTTCAAAGAAGGGGAAGTTGTTCAAAAGCCCCTGGGGATATGTGCGACCAGATATTGTGTCCGTGCCAAGGCGATGAAGAGAATGCTGGATCAATACGGACATGTGAGGGGCGTGCTTCAAAGCCTGGAAGAAGATCACACAGTCCGCGGTGAGATGAGGGCCAAAATCGCAGGACTGTCTCGGAAAGCTGATGAAGCTCCGACGTACATCTCACTCACACTCAGCCTTGCCATCTTCCAGCCATGTGAGGTTGTGGCAAGGACGCTCCAGGGAAGCAGCAACACGGCACGGTCTGTACTGGAAACCATTCAGGCGTTGAAAAGTCGCCTGCAGTGCCTGCGGGATGGTGGACTGGTGGATGAGACGCGGGCGGCGGCGGCGAAGGCGAAACAGATGGACTTGACTATGCCACCACCAAGAAGGCGCAGGTACACTCCTGCTAAAGTACGTCACGACGAAAGGTCAGCTGAAGACCTCTCTGTGGCTCCTGTCGAGGGCGCTCGGCTCGCCTCATTGGAGGCCCTAGATCTTGTCATTGGCGGTCTGGAGACTCTCTTCGACTCCGACGGTCTCCAGGCCGCTGCGTCCAGGGAAAGGCTGGTTCTGGGTGGCTGCTCGAAGCAGTCGTCTGCAGAGTTCGATGCCCTGCAGCTTCCTGCATCCATCGACGAGGAGAGGCTGGAATGCCAGCTCAATGTGTTAACTGCTGGGTTCAAAAAGCCCCCAACCTCCCTCCAGGAGGTGTGCGAAAAGTTCTCATCTATGGACCCAAAGACAAAACCGTTGTTCAGTAAGGTGAGAAAACTGCTGGGCCTAATCATGAGCCTGCCATGCACGGTGGCATGCGCGGAAAGATCGTTTTCTATACTCCGGCGGCTCCAAACATATCTACGATCTACGAATGGCCAATCCCGACTGAACGGTCTGGCCCTGATGAACGCGCACAAGAATCGCCTGGAAGGTGTCGACTTGGCGGTCCTAAAATCTCGCTTCGTGGAGCGGACTGCTGAGAGAATGTCCACGTTCGGACGCTGCTAAAATGGTGAGTACCTCTCATTGTTGGGATGTGTTCGAGGTAGGGCTGCGGATTCTACTAACATCACTGAATAAGCCACGCCGGAACGAAAAATCGTTATTTGAAAGTCGTATTTTAAGCTGAGAAGACCCATCATCAGAGAATAACCACCATAAAGAGATGAAATTTGGAACGATTGGGTCTTTGGGGATTCTACCTCATACGTCTTGAATTTGCATTAATGTACTGACTCAATTAAAACAAAACACGGTGTTTTAAACCTCATGGAACGAGAGCAGGTTAATAGACTAATCTTTCATAGATGGGGGACGTAATCCTTCCCTCTTGCCCTTGCCCCCCAACTTGAAAAAGTTCCTGCGCCTATGTCACCTGATGCACTCACCTGATGGGGTTCCCTGCCTGGCAAGGTTGTTAGGAAGGTATACCAGGACAGGGAGGAACCTGTATATCACAAGACGCTCCAGGTCGGGCAGTAGGCCCAGACCGGTATTATGCGTCTACACAATATTTGACAAAGTTTATCGTACGTGATCATGTCACACACTTGGTATTATGGTAGGAGGCAGATCACATCTCACGGTTCAAAAGGATCAAAAGGATTATTTCAACATCACGATGCTCATCCATATCAATGGCTATCAATGAGCCCAGGTAAAAAATGGGGGTGGATGGGACAGACACGCGACAGTCAAAATTGGGTACAAGTCAAGTCAAGAAAAGTCAAGTCAAAATCGGGTACACTCATCAACCGAGCAGATGCTTTTTTATGCGTCGTTTGAAACTGGAGAGGGAGCCATCCCGGATCGCCGGTGGCAGTCCGTTGAATGCTGCTGCAGCACGGTGCATAAAAGCTTTCCTCCCAGTCTCAATTCTTAGGCGTGGGAGGCATAAATATCCGTCTTGGCGAGTAGTGCGGTTTCTGAATTCACGCCTAGTCACGAGCTGACGCTTCAGGTAAGCTGGCTCAGCCGTGACCATCACTCGCTTGAGCAGAGAATGGTTTGTGCCGAGCTCACGTGCAGGCAACCATCCCAGATCTCTCACGGCGTCGCTGATGTGATCTCGTTTTCTACGTCCCGTAACCACACGAGCGCCAAAGTTTATAACCTTCTGCACTCTATGCAAACGCTGAGCAGTACAGCTACCGTACACGCTTATGCAGTACCGCAGCACGGACAAAATCAGACTGTTGACGAGTGGTTTGATAGTACCAGTGGGTAGACGGTGCCGGGCATGGTGTAGTCCAATGAGCAAGCCGGTGCGCTTACCAACCATCTGGTCAATGTGGTTTTCGAATGAAAGAGTTTTGTCCACAAATAGGCCTTAACTATTTACTCTTTGACTTTCGGTTACTGTTGCACCGTTCACGGACAGAGCTACTGGGGGAAGATCGCGAAGAACTTGCCGAATACCTAAGACCAAAAGTTGGGTTTTTGCTGAATTTAGCTTCATCGAATTTTGAGTGAACCAATTATGGAGTGTGGTCAGCTCGCCTTCCATTTCTCGAATCATGTTCTGAAGGGTGTGTTTTTTCCGGAAATGGTGAGCTGGGTATCATTGGCATACCGTACAATTTTGACGCTAGTGTTTACATACAGATTGAGGTCGTTGGAGAAGATGGAGTAGAGAAGGGGGCCCAAACAAGTACCTTGATATATGCCTATAGGACTTTTTGCGGCTTTATAATTTTTGTATCCGACATGAGCTGTTCATAGGTTCTACCCTTTGAAAATTAGACCTTTTAAATAAGAAGTCCAACGTTCAAAAGGTCCAAAGAGGCATGCTCAGATGGAGAGTGGGGTGCATGATGCTGCAGAGGCATGCTAAGACACATGATAATAGGAGGCAATGAGGGTTAGGTTAGGTTAGGTAAGGTTTGGTTTGGTTAGGTTAGCTTAGGTTAGGTTAGGTTAGGTTATGTCAGGTCAGGGCAGGTCAGGTCAGGTCAGGTCAGTTGTGTATGCCCTTGGTCCCTATTTCCTAGGCTGGGGATATCACCCCTCTTTCCAGAATCTGAGTGCACCTCTAGTCTGGGTACCACTTTATACTACTCAAACCCTCTCTCCTTCTGTCTGTTTCACCTCTTGGGATTTTCTTGCAGAATGTGGGGATATTTCTAAAACATTTCCCAAAGTGGTACCCAGACCAGAGGTGCACTCAGAATCTGGAAAGAGGGGTTATATCCCCAGATTATGAAATAAGGACCAAGGGCATACACAACTGACCTGCCCTGACCTGACCCCTAACCTAACCTAACCTAACCTGGTCTTATGGTAGTAGGCAGATCACATCTCACGGTTCAAAAGGATCACATCAGAATGTCCAAAGTTCAAAGGTTCTAATGTTCATAGTTTCTACCCTTTGAATGTTACACCTTGTGAATAAGAAGTCCAATGTTCAAAATGTCCAAAAGAGGCGTTCTCAGATGCATGAGAGTGGGGTGCATGATACCGCAGAGGCGTGCTAAGACACATGATAATAGGAGGCAATGAGGGTTAGGTTAGGTTAGGTTAGGTTAGGTTAGGTTAGGTTTAGTTTAGTTTAGTTTAGTTTAGGTCAGGTCAGGTCAGGTCAGGTCAGGTTAGGTTAGGTTAGGTTAGGTTATGTCAGGTTAGGTCAGGTCACGTCAGTTGTGTATGCCCTTGGTCCCTATTTCTTGGTCCCTAGATTCTGAGTGTGCCTGTGGTCTGGGTACTACTTTGGGAGATGTTTTAGAAATATCCCAACATTCTGCACAAAAATCCCTAGATGTGAAACAGAAGGAGGTAGGGAGAGTTTGAGCAGTATAAAGAGGTACCCAGACCAGAGGTGCACTCAAATTCTGGAAAGATGGGCAATATCCCCAGGTTAGGAAATAGGGATCAAGGGCATACATAACTGACCTGACCTGACCTGACCTGACCTGACCTGACCTGACCTGACCTGACCTGACCTGACCTGACCTGACCTGACCTGACCTAACCTAACCTAACCTAACCTAACCTAACCTAACCTAACCTAACCTAACCTAACCTAACCTAACCTAACCTAACCTAACCTAACCTAACCTAACCTAACCTAACCTAACCTAACCTAACCTAACCTAACCTAACCTAATCCTCATTTCCTCCTATTATCAAGTGTCTTAACACGCCTGCGGCATCATGCACCCCACTCTCATGCATCTGAGCACGCCTTTTTGGACCTTTTGAACGTTGGACTTCTTATTCAAAAGGCTTAACTTTCAAAGGGTAGAGCATATAAACATTAGAACCTTTGATCAGTGGACCTTCTGATGTGATCCTTTTACCGTGAGATGTTGATGTGATCTGCCTACTACCATAATACTCACACACTTTCTGTCTCTCACCTAATGTCACAAGTTTGGGTCATATTCACAAACTGGGCACATGTCAGGGCAGGTGCCTACAACTATACAATGTATCACCCAATGCAGTTGACAGCTTGGACTAGAAACATTTCAGGTTGATCTCAGCGACTACATGGTCTGGAAGACTATTCCAGGCACTGACACAAAAGACGCTAAATGAGTGTTTGCGTGTGTCTGGGTGCACATGGGCTTGCTGTATTCTGAACCTATGGCCTAAGGCCTTCCAAAATATGCAATTTTTAGGTATAGGTATGTAATGTATCACCAGCAGTCTTTATGTACTTTGTACGGGTTCAAGTAATATTACGTAACGAGCGCATGGTCACTTACGAGGCTTTCTATCCTTCATCATGGGCATACACAAGAGCTTGTTCCCTACCATGCAACCTACGACATAGATTCTTACCGTTGCAGAATATTTGAAAACTTTCGAGCACCGCATACTTGCAGAAACCTGAGCTGCACTGCGGCAGTCCCCATCATAGCCGCAGCCATCTCCCTTTCGGCCAAGGAGGAGATCCGAACCAGACCCCGTTCAAGTTGTTTGGCAGCATTACGTCATCATGGCTGGAGAGGCACAACAGTTACTATGCAGGGCATTGGAGAAATTGCACTTTTTCGAAGCTCTAAATAACCTATTTTAGAACTGTATCAACAAAACTTATATGGTTGAACAGAAAGCTAAAATATTTTTATTTGTGAAACCCTCAGACGTTTTGCAAAAACTCCAGTGAAGAATATTATTTTTACAAATTTTCCAGAGCGTGTCAAAATAAGGACAGGTGCAGCACCAACAGCTGTTTGCAGTAAGACTAGTCTCGATTTTGATTGGCTGTTGATTTCTGACCTTTGATTGGCTGTTGGTGGTACCTGCAGCAGAAGACAATAAACACCGGTGATCTCTTGAGCAAAGGTAAACTTATTTCTCTCGGCTATTAAGTAGGCCTGAGTTGATCAAATAAATGCATGCCTTTTCAACAAATTCTTTGAAATGGTATGATTTTTTCATTAGAGTTACGTAAATTACGCTGCTCGCCGTTGAGATCAAGGTTACTGTCAAATGGGTGACACAAGTTGATTTCGATTTATACTAGATTGCTGCCAAGTACGCCCAAACTTGGTATGTTCCAGCTGATCCTTCCAAAAACTTAGTATAATCTCATAGAACTTAGTCGGAAAGGGCGGTGACGTCACCATGGGAGGACTATATTTAGTAGGAAACTTGGTTGTACCCGTAGTTAAAGTACCCTGATCCGAACCAGGGCAGTTGGAATCAAGGCCCTAGAATCCCAGGTTGGTTCAAGTTTTCTACTAGTAAAATTTTTGGTTGTTTTCTTGGTATCTACTACGAAAGGAAACATCTCCTTATTTTGAGGGTTAAAATTTAAGCTTTGTGGATAAATAAAGTTTAAAAATTTAAGAAAAGAGCCATTGAATATACTTTTTTGCACTTTAATGTCTGTAAAGTGAAATATGTTGACAAACCTAGTAGCATTTGGTATGTTATACTAAAAAGTATACTAGTCTGGCAATCCTTCTACGGTTTTTACTGATCCGCAATACTGTAAAAGAGAAACATGACAGGACCGAGCGAAAATAAAAACCAATGAAACGACATACGGGGTGAAAGGATTGGGTTTGGGCAAACACGGAAACAGTAACGATAGTAGGAAATATCGCACCTCACAGCCCGATTATAGCCGCTGCTCAAGGCCTAAATGCAACACGCGCCGATCGCTCTAACAGTTGCAGTCATGGGCGTCGAAAGCAGCATGGACGTGGAATGTGCCCTCCATTGGCTATTGGAGGACCAAGTGCCTTCTTGTCTCCTACATCCGCCAAGTGCCAATTTTTCCCCCCTTGTCATCATTGCCGGACCACTCCTGTCCCCCCGTAAAAAAATTCCCTGGCTACGCCTCTGACTCACCCCATTGAAACCCGTAAATGTGATTAAATTTTACCCTAAGTTATTTTAATTGGGCTGTTTATATATACAGGGCACTAGTCATAGGCGGATCCAGGATTAGCAGTCGGGAGGGGGGGGCATTCTTCCCGGGAGGGGATGTCATCCAGACCAGGGGGCTTCATTCGGACCAGGGGGCCCCATTTTTGGCTGGCAAAACCTATCAGGTGCAGGCGCCAAATCCTATCAGCGGGCGCAGCTCTCCGCATCCTGTGGAAGGGAGGGAGGGGGGTGGGAAGCGACATTTCAGGTGGCTCCATCGACCTTTCAGGAGACGCTGTGACCATTTCAGGTGTGACCTCGAGGGCACATCGGAGGACACCCGCCCGGGCTTTGTCCCCTGGATCCGCCTGTAGTACCAGTGGCGGATATTAGGAGGTTATGGGGCTCACGAGCCTCCTAAATTTCGAGGGGACCCCTCCGAGATGTCTACTAATATCTGTATAAGCAAAGGCTGTTCGGAGGCTATGGTGGGTACAGGACTTTTGGGGTATGGGCAAGGGGGTTCGAGCCTCCTCGCCATTGCCTCACATCAGCATCGGCCTATGCATTTACTAGACACTAACATTGGGGGGGCTCGAGCCCTAGTCCCCTTGTATCCGCCAGAATTTTCTGGCCTCCCCAAAATAAGTCCTGGACCCGCGACCACGCGGTACCTCAAAAATTTGTTCGTCTTGCTAAAAAACCTCCATTGGAAAAACCCGTACTTCGTATTTTCATCTAAGCAACGATGACGTGAAGGATGAAATTGCGATGCTATTACACTGATAATGACTCTTAAGAGCAACGGAACATCACTGCGAGAAAAGCCCTGAAGTCCCTGCAGGCCGGTCTTAGGGCTGCAGAAACCCTGTAATGGCTAGAAATATGATCAAACTTGTCAACTAAGCCATTTTTGAAGTCTTTCAGTCATTTGCAAGCTTTACTGGCCACGTCAAATATACCCAGTTTGCCGATACTTCAAGCCGCAAAACGCCTGCGGCATCGCGGCGATGACGTCACCGCCGCAAAATACCAGGAAACTTGAACGGGGGGCTGGTTGGAATAGGGAGACCTCAAATCGCCCACAAACGAAACGCCCACAGATGAATTCGACCAGGACTAAAATCACCCACAGTCAAAATCGTCCACACAAAAATCGCCCACGGTTTAAATTGCCCACAAATAATTTTGCCCACAGGTCAAATAAGCCACAAAATGCTCTGTCAGGGAGAGATAAATATGACCACAGTTGAAATCGCCCACACTTAAAAGCGCCCACAGCTGATGCACAACATCCACCCAAATGAACAAACCGCCCACAGATTAAACTACCCACAAATGAAATCAGCCACAGTTCTTGCGACGTCTCTTGTAACCTTTGGTACACAACTGTGCCGCTAGATGACCAAAACGCACGAAAGTCTACGGAGTGCACTGAGGGATAGGAAGTTAACTGAGTGGCCAAACTGAAATGAATTTTTTCCCTTCACCACCCTGTAACTGACGAACTGAATCCAACGCCGCTCAGGGGCGGATCTAGCTGGAAAGTTTAGGGGGCAAAGATTCCGGCACTTATTGTGGGGACAATTCCTGCCATTAAAAACCGTTTGCACTCCTGTATGGAGAGCGGCACTAGCGGCATCAATATTGATTGTATGATGATATGGATAGACATCAATATTTAATAAAAAGTATGTATGGGGTTCTTGGAGCCATGCATAAAACCTTTATTCGAGGAGATAATAATTCCGGGGCTTATCGACCAGAGGCGCAGCCAGGGGGTGGGCACAGGGGGCACGTGCCCCCCCCATCGGTGCCGGGGTGCCCTTTTATCCCTAGTCTGTGTACCCCTTTTGGGCCGTATCGCTGGAAATATAGTGTCTTACACCGTTGAACCTTAATGCAACTAGATTGCATTTAGCAATAAAAACTATTGTTTGACAGTTAAATGCCTTTTTGGTTAGCTAGGGTATTCTGTCGCCTTTCCAAGCACCCAGGAAGAGAGTGGGTACGTAATCTGTTTCCATCTATTGCCTCATCGTCGCTCTTAATCGTACGGGCGGAGCTAATCTGGTGCCCCTTGAGCTCATCTGGTGCCCACTGAGCTGGTTTTGGCCCCTTGAGCTGATCACGTGGCCTTTATTATTGACGGCCCCCGTGGGGCGAGGGGTTAATACGCGCCCCGCTTGGGGGCGAATTTTGCCCGCCTCCTGGTTTTCCCCAGATAACGCAAAAACGAAGAGACGCAGAACAACGAAACTCACGGTACCTTATCCCTGATCAATTGTACACACCTGAACAAATTCTTGAGGCAAGGTCATGTCAGATCAAGGAGATATTCAAGGTCAAGTGACCCGACCTCAAAAACTAAAATCACGAGTTTGAAGCGGCGCCTAGGGAACATCTGCGAACCGATCAGTTTGAAACTTTCAGAATATGATGAGATCATAAGGGTCTACATATCTGCTATCTCGGAATTTCGATATTGTTGACCTAGGGTGGGGTTAATTTTTGGGTCACCCCATTGGTGACCAAAACATAGTTTGGTGTACCAAAAATATGTCTATGGTGAAAAATAGAATGGGTTCGTTTTCAGCAAATACTGGATAGATAAAGTTGAAAATCGTATAATCGAAATTATCTGTATAAAATCTCTTCGTCTTGTTAAGAGCTTTCGAACACCGGCCGTAATTTTTTCGCTAGCTTTCGTGGGATATGAGATACGGAGGAGGCCAAAAACGCCCCCCCCTCCAGCGGTGCGCGTCATGCAAGACCCCAGCGGGGCGTGTGTTAAGAAACTTGGGCAGAACTTCCATGTCATTAGAGCTATTAAGATCTGGTAAGGTAAATTTGATAGCAAAATGCCAGGGCTTTCTCTGCCATGTGAAATATGATGACCCCCTGCCAGTGGTGTGACCTCCAGAGGGCTCCTCGTGACCTAACATGACTTAAGGTCACGAAAGGTCACAGAGTGATCTTGCCGTATATCAAATGAGAGCCAGTGACGAGACATATACGATTACGTTTGATTCAGCGCTCCAGCTCAATTAGGTCAAAATTTATAGTCAAAATATTGTTTTTGATCCTTGGTGATCTGTGATTATCTCAGATAGGTTAAGGGAAAATATCGCCCCTGGAATCCGCGAGAGGGTGGTCAAGAATGTTTTTCTGATCAATCTGAGCATTTTCAATCATTCTTAGCGACTTTTAGACCACAAGGGAGCTTTTCCCCATGCTTTTTTCTATTAGAGAGGTCACCTCATGACCTGAAGTCAGGCCACAAATTCGTAATATCCGGGATACAATTTTTTTTAGAGCCTGGAGAGGTCATTAGGTGTAGCAATTTTCAAATTGATCGGCCTAGAAATGCAGCTACTGTGGAGTTCAAAAGTTTAAGTGAGGTGACCTTGATTGACCTTACCTGGTGACCTGACCTAGTGTGATTCGGGGTTAAAAAATCCAGGGATGGTGAAAAATGATGGGTTGAGAGGTGGACCTCTGATGGGCCCCGGTGGGGCGAGGGTTAAAGGGCAAAATTGTCCATGCAATCCGTGGAAGGGTAACCATGGATATTTTATTCTGAGATATCTGAGTCTTTGCAATCATAGCTGTGACCTTTACAGCATAACACATATTTTCCGTGTTTTTCCAATGGGGGAGGTCACCTGGCTGTTATTCGATTGCCTGAATCTGAAATATTCTGACCAGAAATGGCTCCGTTAATCCCTCGCCCCACCGGGGGCAATCGATGGCCCCCTAAGGTTTTTTCCGGGATAGCAGAAAAACGACGAGGCGCAGCACCGCGGTCCGCGGTTGAGGGCTCTACCTCTTACTACATCATTTTCCCATCATCTCTGAAATTTTTTTACCCGGGGTCACCCAAGGTCAGGTCACCAGGTGAGGTCAACCAAGGTCACCTCACTTCAACTTTAGAGCTTTGGAAGAGCTACATTTCAAAGTCGATCGATTTGAAATTTCCTACACTTCATGAACCCTCCAGGCTCTACAAGGTTTATATCCGGGATTTTTCGATTTCGTGACCTGAGGTCATGTCACGAGGTGACCTCTCCCATTGACAAAGCATGGGGAAAAGCTGTCTTATGATCTAAAAGTCACAAAAAGGATTGAAAATGCTCGGCTTCGTCAGAAAAGCGCTCTTAGACACCCTTTCACGGATTCCAGGGGCCATATTTTCCCTTTGACCTCTCCAAGGTCATCCAAGGTCACCAGGGGTCAAAAACAGTATTTTGACAATAACTTTTGACTATATAAACTAGAGCGCTGAATCAAACACCATCGTGTATGTCTCGTCACTGGGTTTCGTTTGATATATGGCAAGACCACTTTCTGACCTTAAGTGACCTCAGGTCATCTTAGGCCACGAGGTGACCTCTGGAGGTCAAACCACTGGCGGGAGGTCATTACGTTTAACATAGCGGGAAAAGGTCTGAGATTTTCCTATCCAATGTACTTTACCACATCTCAATAGCTCTAATGGCACAAGAGTTATGCCCAGTTTGCTTAAGCATTGCATATTTGAGTGAAAATAGCCGATCTTGACCTAATTTGACCCCTGGAGGTCAAACCATTGACCTCAGCGCTAAAACATGCGAAGTAATTTCTTACTGAATTCACGCGACCTTTCTAATGCGCTCTGCAGATTTGCGCTAACGCCTATACTTTCGGAGTTAGATGGGGGCCATCGATGGCCCCCGGTGGGGCGAAGGTGGCGCCGGACCCCCGGTGGGGCGCGGGTTAAGAAGCTGGTGACTGGTATAACTTCTCCTGTTTCAAGGTATTCCAGAACTTAATGTAGTGAATGATCCCACAGCGTGGTGTGAAGCTGGTGGAAGATTTCGTGAGCCATTCAAAGGGTAAAAATAGGCAGCAGGGTCTTCTTCTAGCAGTATCAGAGCTCTTAAATAATTCACAGGACAATAACGAGAAGCACCCGCCCCAACGACGTTCTCCAATGATTGTTACCAGAGAAAGGTTCGCCTCCAGAAGGCATTCCTGTTCTGTCGGGACTTAGAGCACTAGGGTGCTGAACCATTTAATTTCAGATCTTTTGTGGAATAACATGTACTTGTATTGCGCTGCAAATACATCTGATAAGTAAATGTCTGCATGTTAAATCCCATCTACCGCTCTTATACACAAGCACATGCCACGCTGTCTTTACTGGTAAGTTATGCAGTAGGTATGCACCCCTTTCATCCCAATTTAACAAGGGGGACTGCAACGCCGGGTGGCCAATCGCGCCCGAAACATGAAATCTTTAACCGTTTTGAGGCGATCTTTCCCGCTGTCGTAGACGCTTCGAATGTGGCTCATTGAAATCAGAATTGAATATCATAGGCAGATCCAGGATTGCCGATCGGGGGGGCACCTTCCGGGGGGGAGCCATCCGGACCAGGGGGGCGCCACTTTTGACCGGCAAAACCTATCAGGTGGGCGCCAAATCCTATCTGTGGGCGCCGACTTTCGCATCCTGGGGGGGTGGGAAGCGACATTTCAGGGGGGCGTCATCGACCTTTCAGGGGGGCGCCGTGACCATTTCAGGGGGCGCCGAGGGTCGATCGGGGGCACGTGCCCCCCTTGCCCCCTGGATCCGCCTATGTTGAATATATAATGGGTCAAAAGTGGGTTCGAGCCTGAAAAGTAAAAAATGTTTTTTTGAACGACCCTATTGCTACAGGTATGCCCCGCTTCCTACTGGTCTGAATCCACGACTGCCGCTGTTCACATCCAAGGTTTACGACACAACAATGCCACAACAATGCCGCCACCCGCAGCGTTTTCGCGGCAACGAACTCAACTTGCACTTGACGCTGGGGCCCGGCGGTTCAAAGTTGGTCGCTCGAAATTTCGGCAACCCAGGTTTACACACACCGATCGAAAACTCATTATATATCTCATTCCGTTCCATAAGTTCTCTTGCATTTTTGGTATTATCATATTCACAGCTGCCCTCATTTTTCCTTGATATGCAAATTAGTAGTCTAACTCTAAGGTCACGAAGGGTAAAAACGGCAAAATTTAAGACCCTACCATTTTGAATCTTACGGTGCAACGCAGCATTTTTTCGGTTTAACAGGAACTCTCAGGCTTTCATTTCATGCAGGGGGGCCTGGCCCCCCACTTTTTGGCCAAAAATTTCCTGATCTCAGTCAAAATGAGAGAAAGCCGGACATTCTTATATCCAGCCGCTGCGGGAGGCAACGAAGAGCCCAAATTCGAACAGTTTTTGGTCCTGACGTTGAAAGTTTTGTGTCAGCACCAGGTTGAAGTTTGGCTGCCCCCCCCACTTTTTTGTCGGTGGCGACACTTATGTCATGCCAACATGATTCCAGCGAGCATAGAGTGAAAAGCGATACGTACAAGTCCTTTTGAAACGACTGTCCAAAAATGGCCGACCGGGCCTTAATGGGTGAACATTGGGCATGCATTTTACAGCTTTTTCCAAACATGTTTGCTTTTTAGGCAACATACCAAAGCCCCATACACATCTTAAAAGAATCCAATCTGAGTTGTAAAGCTATCCACGATGAAGCATATCAGTTTTGCGGGGTTAGATTTTACCTTCGGAATAACAGAGTGGGTGACAATTGAAATGAAAGCAAAGGACTTTAAATTAAAACTACGTGAAAAGAGAGCAAAACGCCGATAGCTCTCTCAACAGTGCGTGTAAATATTAATAAAGATAGCAATTCCACTGCACCTGTGCATGCCCTTTAATTCTGCCCAAGCGCCCTTTATTTTTTACCCTAACACATAGGGGCGGTAAGAATCAGTGCTGCAGTGATGAGCCCAGGGCGGTAGTTATGGACTAAGAACAGCACACATTAGGATGGAAGTGATAAGCTGGGGGCAACAGTGATTGGCAGGGACGGCAAAAAAAACAGGGCAAAGTCATACAGTGTCCCAAATCTCAGGGTTCTGGACGGAGAGCGACACCCGGGTAGGCTGAATTTTCCACTCATTTTTGTGTTATTTTCACGCAATTTTCCACTCGCTTTTCAAGTTGAGAATATTCCTCCTAATGTAAGTAGGGCTTAAATAAGGGCTTCAACTGGCTTTTGCAAAATTATAGCTGGCATTTTCCACTCACGAACTATATCCTCCAATATTAATTCTACACTCAGCACCCTATAAGTGCAAAACCAAGTTTGGGACACTGACGTCATAAGTCGTTGGCGGCAGTGATGAGCCAGGGACAATAGCTATGAAGTAGGAGTGGCGCGAATCAGAGTGGAAGTGAAAAGGCGAGGGCGGCAGTGAGAACTCGGGGTGAAAGTTATGGACTAGGGGCGGTAGGGGCGCAGCCAGAGCTTTGGCATGGGGGGCACACCAACTTTGAGGGGCACCCCGAGAGAAAAAGGGCACTGTTTAACGCAACCAAAAAACGTACTAGATCTTTGTTTATATCATTTTTTGGGATCTTGGTTTGATAAAAATGCAAATCAAGCATTGACGGAGAAGGAAAACTCGATTAAAACAGAAAAAATATCACCAAAATGTCATGGAACTAGCCAAAACACGACTGTTTTGAACAGATTTAAGGGAAAATAGGCCAACTCATGCAATTACTTAACATCAGAGAAATCAGCGGAGCCTGTGATATCTGTTAACGTGTGCAAGTTAAGAAATATTGAGTCGAAAACTAATTTGCTATACCAACTGGTTTTGTCGTGACGAGTGAGCCCTGGTTGAACGCAGATTAAGTTCTTCGCCTCCCACAGTCGCCATGGGACGAGGAGTGGCATAGTGACTTTGGAAGAATACAATTTTTGCTGCCGGAATAATTTGGGAGATACTTTTTGAACGTATTAATTGAGTTCCATATTATCAAGGATCGGTCCCAGTTAAGAGTAAAGAAATTGTGAACAGGCCGATGGTTTGGATGGGGATGGTGGGACAGGGCTGAAAATTATGAAAATTAGTAATTCATTTAAATTAATTAGTAGAAATCCTGGTTTAAGGGACTGTGCTGTGGGCTCAGGGGCACATGCCTTTTATCATCCCTTCCCAGAATCCCCCAGTGTAATAAGCAATTTATATAACCAGGGTTTCCTAGTTAACAAGGGGAGTTTCCATCGTGTTCTTATTACCCATCTATTCAAGACCAGCTCTGGGGCCCCCAAGTGTGGATCAAAGGCCTCCAATTTTAAAGAAAATCGGAGAGGTACCGTGTAGGCCTTGGTCGATCGGTGCTGGAATTGCCCATTGCCAGGTGGTGTACCCCTTTGGTCCTGACGTAGATCAGGGCCCCATAGCAGCTCATGCTTCACCCAGGGACTAGACTAGCTCATTGGCCCTAGAGATGAGGTCATCAGACTAGCTCAATGGGCCACAGATAGGCTCATAGGGCCTTAAACCAGTTCAAGAAGCCCCAGAACAGTATAAGGCGCCAGCTCACCTCAGGGGGCCCCAAGCCAACATTATGGTCTCTCACAAGCTCAGCGCTCAGACCAGCTCAGGGTACCTACCCTCAGAACCCAGATCCGCTCTTGGGCCCCAGATCAGCTCTTGGGGCCCCAGATCAGCTCAGGGGCCTCATGTCCGGTCAGGGGCAAGATCTAGTCAGGGGCACTTAATCAGCTCATTGATCCCTCGCCAGCTCGGGGCCCAATCCGTTCAAAACCCCAGAGCTGCTCAGGGGACACCAGATGCCCATAGGGCACCAGATCAGCTTCGGGGACAAACAATCAGATCAGTGGTCCAAGACCAGCTCAGGAATACCAGATCAAGTCAGGAGGTACTTAATCAGCTCAGGAGCCCCATACAATCTCAAGCCTCATCAGCCTCTGTGGGCCCAGCTCAGCCCAGGGCTTTAGAGCTGCTCATGAAATCACGTAAGGAGGCCCAGGTCAGCTTAGCTCAGGCACCAGATTAGCTCAGAGGGCAGCAGATGGACTCAGGAGGTACCAGATCGACTCAGGGGCATTATTGCATCTCAGGTGGCACCAGATCGATCGGCTCAGATCAGCTTCCAGCCCCCAGACTATGGCAGGAACCTAAGTCAGCTCAGGGAGCAACATAACAGCTCAAGGGACACAAGATGGGCTCAGGGCCCACCAAACCAGCTCAGGGGGCACCAGACCATCTAAGGAGACATCAATAACCAGCTCAGGGGGGGGACCAGGTCTTCTGAGGAGACATTAATAATCAGCTGAAGAGGCACCATATTGACTTAGGAGACAGTGGATCAACTTGGGGAGGCATGAGATCAGCTCGGGGGGCCCGAATCAGCTCAAGGGGCATTAAATCAGCTATTAGTGCACCAAGCAAGCTCGGAAGCATTATACTAACTCAGAGGGCATTATTTAGGTTCAGGAGGCACAATTATTTGTTCAGTGGGGCACTCTATTGACTCCGGAGCACCAGATCAGCTTAGAGGGCAAGTAATCAGCTCAAGGGGCCAAGACAAGCGGAGAGGCCACGAGATGAGCTCAAGGGGCACCAGATTAGCTTCATCCGTACGATTATTGGCGACGATAAGGCATTAGGTGGGTACATACTAGAAACCCATTCTCTTCCCGGGTGCTTGGAAAGGCGGCAAAATGTCCTAGTTGACCGAAAAAGGTATTAAATTGCCTAACAATAGTTTCAATCGCTACATGCGGTCCAGTTACACCTAGGTTCAACGGCGCAGGGCATTAAATTTCGAGCAGCATGGCCCAAAGGGGTACACCACCTGGCAATGGGCAATTCCAGCACCGCTCGACCAAGGCCTACACGGTACCTCTCCGATTTTCTTTAAAATTGGCATATAGGGGTTGTCATGGGCCCTAAAGCCCAATCTGAGAGTTTCCGCTCAATCGGAGTAAAACTTTAGAAGTTATTGCTTCAGGCATTTTTTGAAAATCTGCTTACAGTGCATTTTTTTAGGTGACCATACAACCCACAGAGACTGATGAACTATGCATTGAATATACATTTCCCTGTCTGAAATGAACCGAAAAACTCGAATCTGAAGTCCGTTTGACCCTAGGTCACTTGTGAAAAATCTATGATTTGACCTTGACCTAAGGTCATGTCCTAAATTTGCTAGTACACCTTTTTTCAAAATGGAATATCCCAAATTGAAGATTAAACTTTTTTCTGTCCAATAAAATAGGTTAGAACATCCGTCTTTTATATATACTAGTGTTTTTAACACGCACAGTGGAGGGTGGACTGGTGTCAATACGTAATGAAGGGGGTCCTGAAATGCCTCCCTGATCTCTCGCCAATTAAGAGGGTTAGGAAAACACATGTTCCGGGATTTGTGAGGCCTGTAAACTGTTTTATTTGAGCTCAATTGTATGGACTTATATCTATATCTTTAAGGTCAAATCAGGTCATAAATGTCAAATGTATGTACGTCATACCGGACACCTTTAGAGAAGTGCCGGGATTATACGGAAAAAGTCGCGAAACGTTTGAAACATATAACAGTGATATATTGAAACAGTGATATTGAAAAAAATAACAGTACGGTGACAGTGGACACCCTCACGTCAACGGAGCCCTGGAGAGGAGGAGGTTGGGGAGTATTTATATATACTCTTTTGACTCCGTTAAAATGGCTTCTGAAGATATTACGTTCAAAGAATGGTCAAAATCAGAGAGAGAATCGACGCTTTCGGATTGCGTGGACAATATAGAGCGATTTGTTGATTTCCTGAGTGAGAAGGTATGTAACCTAACCGGTCACCACTACATCTCTATGGCTCAAGAACATTATATAGCAAACTGGAAGGTAAAGGCACCAACGGGGGAAGCCGTAGTCATTGATGACTCATCAGAAAATAATACATGTACTGCGCAAAATGCTGCTCAGTCGTATCACTGGTCTGCAAAGCAGGTGACTGTACACCTTTTTGTTCCATACTGGATTGAGGATGGAGTCCGGTGCAGTAGAAGTGGTTTTTTTAAGTGACGACTTAAAGCACCCTCACGTCATGGCTCATACCTTGCAGCACAATCTCGTACTTTGGCTACGCACCCACATTCAAGTTTGAAGGAAATACATTACGTATCAGACGGGTGCGGTGGCCAATACAAAAACAATTTTCACTTTACCAATGTGTGTTATCATCCAGATAGACTTTCAAATACCATGTGAATGACACTTCTTTGCTACCAGCCACGGGAAGAACGCCTGTGACGGAGTTGGCGGTAAAGTTAGAAGAAGAACAGCCAAGGTAAGCTTAAGGAGAGAATAAAAGGATCAGATCTTGGATCCTCTATTGATGTTCTCTTTTCTGACGCAATACTCCGACACCACAAGCCATTTCGCGTTTGTCAGTAGAGAGGAGGTCTTTGAAATGTCAAAACGACTGATACAGCGGTACAGCTCGGCGTTGAAGATCAAGGGCACCCAACGGTTTCATCGTTTCACACCCGTAAACCTGAACACCATGCAGGTGCGAGAGCTCTCTGAAGACATCGACGGAACCAGTGGCAGATCTAGCCGGTTGGTTTGGGAGGAGCAAACGAAAGTCAAAAAGGAAAAAAGAAAAAAACGTCACCCAGTGAAAACTTGTGCTAAAATAATATGATTTGACAGTAGGATTTGGGATATTTTGGAAATGCAAAAAAAACGTCACGGGGTGAAAAAGGTATGGGTTCAAGATACTTTTTTCTATCCAAGATCCAATATTTACATTGAACTTCACTGGTTCTGTTTGAGGTTGAGAGTTGAAGCACCAAAATCTTGCTTATAAATTAAAAATGAGTCGGGGCATGAAGGAGGTCGACCGCTTGGGGGAGGGAGGGGGAATATATTTTTGCCCCTAGCTTTCCATTTGGGGGGACATGTTGTTTTTGCTTCCCCCTGGATCCGCCACTGGACAGAACAGAGCTGCCTACTGTGACAGCGTAAGGTCAGCTCAACACAAAGACAGCTCATAGAGGTGCCAGCTCCTGTATTTCGGTGCATTGTTGCAAACCGGTGTCCGGTGTACATACATACATATTTTTCCACGTGTTGACAAATGCTTGCTTCCTTTAACTTTAAGGAGAATAAAATCGCGCACAGATATCGTCAAGGAAAGAGTATTGCTATAGTTCTAACTCGCAAGTGGGAAATGCTTGCTTCGGTCCAATGCAGAAAAAAAGACTTATTTGAATTGACGTGATAGGCGAGTTATATATATAAACACGGGAAACCACGATTGCTTATTTGGCTTTCACCAGACTTTTAACACTGTTCCTATTGTATCACCATTTCGTCCCACTACATTTCCAATATAGGTACTGTCGAAGCCCCAGCGACGAGTTATTGTCATCCTTTAACCCTTGCCCCGGTGGCGGGTATGAGCCACCTTCGCCCTGCTGGGGGGGGCTAAAAAGACCTCCCCACGATCTCAAAAACTAAGAGAGCCAGAAAAAGCGCAAAAAGGCAATCGAAAGCTCTTCGAAAATGATATCGAAAATACTTTGTTCATTTTTCTTGTCAGGTCAATACCAAGGTCACCAGAGGTCAAAATAGGTCAAAATCGCTAATATGAGGTGTACTAAGAAAACCTCATATATCTCAAAAAAGTATGATAGCTAGAAACATTTTTCTAACACCATTCGAAAGCTCTTGAGATGCGCTTTCATTGCAGTGGCTTTCATTTTCGTGTCAGGTCAAAGCCTAGGGAGCTACAAGTCACTAAATATTGGGCATATTCTTGGGAATGTCCATAGCCACCCATGCACAAAGGCGTTTACTTTTTCGCTAATAGCTTCCAAACCAAACAAGATACAGCCATAGTTAATGCACCATTGCAATCCTCTCGTCAATACAAATCGAATGATATATGATATTGCTATGCCAGGTCAAATTTAAGAATTTGACCTGACCCAGGTCAACGGTCTGACCCAACTTGACCTGGTATAGTCATGATATATATCATTTGACTTCCAGTGACTATACAAACACTTTGGTGACAAAATAAAAGCTCTATCCTAGTTAATTCCAATTTTATAGAGGAAAACAACAAAAAATGCTTATTTGACCTAAGGTGACCTTTTAACGGTCACAAGTCAAAAATTTTGGAATCAGCTTCAGAAATGGGCTAAGAGCAAGTCGCAACCGATGTTTGAAGTTGATTCCATCCATACTTACTGAGAAAAGCTCATTTCGTGATTTTCCCCATGTATTGACAATGGGGAGGTCATGCTCTGCACATGACCTTAGGTCACCAATATCAAAAATCCCGGAACAAATGTTGTAGCTCCTGGTGGGCCCAATATGTGGTATACGTTTGAACTTGATCGATTTACTCCTCTTTTAGTTATGCGGTCCTAAACATTTTTTTAGGTGAGGTCACTTCACCTGGCCTGGTGACCTGACCTGATATGACCTTGAGCCAAAATTTTCAGGAAAGATGTAAAAATGATGAAAGAACAGCTAGACCAAGTTTGGCGGCGCTGCGCGCCGCCGTTTTTGGTCACTTTGGAAAAACCCAAGGGGGGTCTAAAAGACCCCCCACCCGGGCCAAGGTTAAAGCACTGTAATGAGCATTAACCCTCGCCCCACCGGGGGGGCCATCGATGGCCCCCTAAGGTTTTTCCGGGATAGCAGAAAAACGACGAGGCGCAGCACCGCGGTTGAGGGCTCTACCTCTCACTGCATCATTTTCCCATCATCCCTGAAATTTTTTACCCCAGGTCACCCAAGGTCAGGTCACCAGACGAGGTCAACCAAGGTCACCTCACTTCACTTTAGAGCTCTGTAAGAGCTACATTTCAAAGTCGATCGATTTGAAACTTCCTACACTTCATGGCCCCTCCAGGGTCTATAAGGTGTATATCCGGGATTTTTCGATTTCGTGCCCTGAGGTCAGGTCACGAGGCGACCTCTCCCATTGGAAAAGCATGGGGAAAAGCTATTTCATGATATAAAAGCCACAAAAATGATTGCAAATACTCAGACTGCTCAGAACAACGTTTTTGGACACCCTTTCACGGATCCCAGGGGTCATATTTGCCCTTTGACTTTTCCAAGGTCATCCAAGGTCACCGGAGGTCAAAAACAGTATTTTGACAATAACTTTTGACCTAATTGAGCTAGAGCGGTGAAACAAACACCATCGTGTTTGTCTTGTCACTGGCTTTCATTTGATATACGGCAAGGTCACTTTTTGACCTTTCGTGACCTCAGGTCATATTAGGTCACGAGGTGACCTCTGGCGGTCAAACCACTGGCAGGAGGTCTTTACGTTCCACATAGCGGAAAAAGTACAGGCAATTTGCTATCAAATGTACTTTACCAGGCCTCAATAGCTCTAATGACATAAGAGTTATGCCCAGTTTGCTTAATCATTGCATATTTGAGTGAAAATAGCCGATCTTGACCTATTTTGACCTCTGGAGGTCAAACCATTGACCTGAGCACTAAACATGCGAAGTAATTTCTTACTGAATTCACGCGAGCTTTCTATTGCACTTTGCAGATTTGCGCTAACGCCCATATTTTCGGAGTTAGAGGGGGGGCCATCGATGGCCCCCCGGTGGGGCGAAGGTGGCGCCGGACCCCCGGTGGGGCGCGGGTTAACACGCATTCGGACAGGGCTTAAGCATAATTACCCGAGGTGGCCGGAAACCCTTCGTGGCAGAAAAACAACATCGATGAGCGAGTTAATTTTGGAAAGAACTTTGAAAATCTATCCTCTATTTTTACGCACTGACTGACCTATAGGCTTACAAAACCAGATATATATTCCTAAATAGCCATAACCTGCGGTCACATAAGCATCGCCACCGGAAAAAGTGGGGGCCAGTCAAACTTCAACCTGATGCTGACAAAAACCTTTCCACGATATGACCAAAAACTATTCAAAATGGGCTCCTCGTTGCCTTCCACAGTTACTGTTTATGCAAATTTCAGGTTTTCTCCCATTTTGACTGAGATAAGGAAATTTTGGGCCAAAAAGTGGGGGCCAGGTCCCCTGGCCTTCTTTTCCGACGCCTATGTGCGATCACACCAGTTCAAATGCATTGCAGACCTAGCTGTGCGGTGAAAACGTAGTATCGTCAGAGTTGTATGTTAACCCTCGCCCCACCGGGGCCATCGATGGCCCCCTAAGGTTTTTCCGGGATAGCAGAAAAACGACGAGGCGCAGCACCGTGGTTGAGGGCTCTACCTCTCACTGCATCATTTTCCCATCATTCCTGAAATTTTTTACCCCGGGTCACCCAAGGTCAGGTCACCAGACGAGATCAACCAAGGTCACCTCACTTCAACTTTAGAGCTCTGTAAGAGCTACATTTCAAAGTCGATCGATTTGAAACTTCCTACACTTCATGACCCCTCCAGGGTCTACAAGGTGTATATCCGGGATTTTTTCGATTTCATGCCCTGAGGTCAGGTCACGAGGCGACCTCTCCCATTGGAAAAGCATGGGGAAAACCTGTTTCATGATATAAAAGCCACAAAAATGATTGCAAATACTCAGACTGCTCAGAACAACGTTTTTGGACAACCTTTCACGGATCCCAGGGGTCATATTTGCCCTTTGACTTTTCCAAGGTCATCCAAGGTCACCAGAGGTCAAAAACAGTATTTTGACAATAACTTTTGACCTAATTGAGCTAGAGCGCTGAAACAAACACCATCGTGTTTGTCTTGTCACTGGCTTTCATTTGATATACGGCAAGGTCACTTTCTGACCTTTCGTGACCTCAGGTCATATTAGGTCACGAGGTGACCTCTGGAGGTCAAACCACTGGCGGGAGGTCTTTACGTTCCACATAGCGGAAAAAGTACTGGCAATTTCCTATCAAATCTTTTTACCAGGCCTCAATAGCTCTAATGACATAAGAGTTATGACCAGTTTGCTTAATCATTGCATATTTGAGTGAAAATAGCCGATCTTGACCTAATTTGACCTCTGGAGGTCAAACCATTGACCTGAGCACTAAAACATGGTAAGTAATTTCTTACTGAATTCACGCGAGCTTTCTATTGCACTTTGCAGATTTGCGCTAACGCCTATATTTTCGGAGTTAGAGGGGGGCCATCGATGGCCCCCGGTTGGGCGAATGTGGCGCCGGACCCCCGGTGGGGCGCGGGTTAAGATCATTTCACTAGATCATAGGTTACAGACCAAGGTCATATAAACATTATCGCAATTGTTGATCCCAGAGCTTACAGTCACATGACGTTCCCTGGCAAAATGTGTATGATGTTTTGATGTTTCAGCTGAGGTTACAGAATGCTAAGTTCCAGGTCACAGGCCAAAGACCATGGGTCAAGCTCGCATTGATTGCTTAATGGTTGCTTATTTGCCAGCTTCAACGTATGTGCATCCATTATGGAAATATCTCACGTTGTGGTGCCATTGGTCAATTACCTTGACTGACCTCGACCTAAATATTCCAGAGAACAATTTATATCTTCTCTTCATGAAATTTGCTCGCTCAAAGTGTATTCGCAACTTTGCTTCGCACTATAACGGCATTTCGCTAAGTGTCAGGTACGGCCTACATTTGACCTCTATGACCTCATTTGACCTTGAGGATACTGGTCTAGGTCCATGAAATCTAGCTTAAAAAACACATTCTACAGCTTTCACAAAACCCGCAACACGCGTTTTCCTAACCCTCTTAATTGGTGAAATCTCAGGGGAGGCATTTCTGGACCCCTTCATTACCTGTTGACGTCAGGCTACCCTCCACTAAGCGTGATAAAACACTAGTAGATATAAAAAACGGATGTTCTAACCTATTCTAATGGAAGGATAAAAGTTCAATCTTTAATTTTAAATATGCCATTTTGAACAAAAAGTGTACCAGTAAATTTTGAATGTGACCTTAGGTCAAGGTCAAATCACAACTTTTTTACAAGTGACCTAGGGTAAAAAAATTCAGATTCGAGTTCTTCGGCTCATTTCAGACAGGAAAATACATATTTAATGCATAGTTCATCAGTCTCTGTGGGTTGTATGGTCACCTAAAAAATGCACTGTAAGCAGATTTTCAAAAAATGCCTGAGGCAATAACTTCTAAAGTTTTACTCCAATCGAGCTAAAACTTTCAGATTCGTCTTTAGGGCCCATGAGAAACCTATGAAATTATTTTGAAGAAAATCGAAGAGGTACCGTGTAGATTTGCCATTTGCCTGGTCGATTGGTGCTGGAATTGCCCAATAAAAAGGGGCACCCGGCACTGATGGGGACACGTGCCCCCTGTGCCCCTCCCCTGGCTGCGCCCCTGTCGGGGGCGAGGAAGGGGCAAGATCGCCCCTCCGGCTCCTCCTGAAATGGTCACGTCTCTTCTTCAAAGATTAATGACGCCCCTAAAATGTCACTTCTCATCAGTGGCGGATCCAGTAATGCATTATAGTAATTCATGCTCGAGCCTTGCCCGCCATTGTGTGCAACGCATAATCTACAGGCAGTCTGACAGTACAAGGAACTTGACCCCTCATAGCCCTCCCTTCTTGTATTCACCACTGCTTCCACCTCGGACGCTCTTCCCCCTAGAATGCTAGTATCGGTACTCCCGTGATAGGATGTGCCCCAACTCATTCCTGGTACGGATGGTGCCCCATCCCGATAATGTTTGCGGCTCTAACTACCACCCTATTCCGATTATGTATATCCCCTGATTGGGAATCCTGGATCCATCTTTGTCAATTTTGACGTCCTCATAGGGTCTCTTATTTACTCTACCCTCCTTGGTGACGCCCCTTACTTGGGTTAAGCACTACAACAATTACCCTTCATAAGGTCAATAGCTTAACCTTCGCCCCACCGGGGGCATCGATGGCCTCCTAAGGTTTTTGCTGAATAACAGAAAAACAGCGGGGCACAGCACCGCAGTTGAGGAGTCTTTTTCTCACCAAATCATTTTCCCATCATCCCTTAATTTGTTTACTCTAAGTCACACTAGGTAAGGTTACCAGGCGCCATATGACCCTGGCAGTTGGTGCGTCGATAAGCCCCCAAGGTTACCAGGCGAGGTCAACCAAGGTCACCTCACTTCAACTTTTGAGCTCTACCATAGCTACATTTCTAAGCCAATCCATTTGAAGCTTCGTGCACTTCATAAAACCTTCAGGGTCTACAAAATGCATATCCGGGACTTTTCAATTTCGTGGCCTGAGAACAGGTCAGGAGGTGAACTATTCCATTGAAAAAGCATCGGAAAAGCTGTCTTATTATCTAAAAGCCACAAAAATTATTGCAAATGTTTATATTGCTTCGAAAAGTGTTCTTCGACACCCCTTCACGGATCCCAAGGGCGATATTTTCCCTTTGACCTATCCGACGTCCTCACAGGTCACCAGGGCAAAAACAGTATTTTGACGATAGCTTTTGACCTAATCAAGCTAGAGCGCTGAATCAAAGGTCATCGTGTGTGTCTTGTTACTGGCTTTCATTTGATATACGGCAAGGTCACTTTCTAACTTTTCGTGATCTCAGGATATATTAGGTCACGTGGTAACCTCTGGAGGTCAAACCACTGGCGGGAGTTCATTATATGCCACATAGCGGAGAAAGCCCTGTCATTTTCCTTTCGAATGTTTTTACCAAATCTCAATAGCTCAAATGGCATGAGAGTTATGCCAAGGTCTCTTTCGCATTGCATATTTTAGTAGAAATAGCCTATCTTGACCGAAGTTGACCTCTGGAGGTCAAAACATTGATCTAAGCGCTTAAACATACGAATTAAAATATTACTGAATTCACACAAGCTTTCTAATTCACTTTGCAGATTCGCACTCATCCCCATATTTTCGGAGTTAGAGGGGAAGCATCGATGGCCCCGGTGGGGCGAAGTTGGCGCTGGACCCCGGTGGGGTGCGGGTTAAAATATTCTTCTACACCTGCTGAACGATGTAAATCAATTTTTCAGCAAAATGCGTGCCGCTGCGGTATAAGTCAGTGACAACAAAAGGTGGACCTGAGGCATCTACTGCACTCGGCGCCCGTAAATCTTCTCAGCTTTCCACCTTTTCCAAATATCACTTTTTAGACGTATCCCTCGCCTCCCAAAGGAAACGAGAAGCGGCAACTCACAATGTGACTCAGAGCATTGGCGGACGCGGTGGGGGGAGGGCGTTCCGGCCATTACTCCTCCCCCAAAGCACTGGAGGGGGTGCCAAACTATCTTTTGGCCCCCAAAAGGCCGGATAATTTTTTGAAAAAGGTGCATCCACTATGGGTCTGTCGAGCAACTAAGTCTTAACCCTATTTCCAACGGGCTTCCGGCTACCTCTATTTCCAACAGGAGGGGGAACAGCTTCCGCCCCCTAAGATCTCGAAATCTACCTGGTCGATTTTAAAAATTCAAACTGCAATTGATTCCTCTCAGGCTAAACTCCATGTTTTTAATTAAAATTTCAAAATTTTTTAAAACTGAGGGAGGGGGTTCAAAATATAAATTTTGCTTTTTTAGATTATCTGAAGGTATTGTCTCTCAGGCTTGATTTTCACGAAACTAGTATGAATTGACAGGGAATTGCTTGGAAATTGCCAAATCTCTCACTTAGGCGAAATTCAAAATACAAGGGCGGTTCTAGGGCAGAAATGTAAGGGGGAATTATATAAATTGTTTTCATATATTTTTCCAGAAATGCACACGCCAGGTACAGTGTAACATCTCTGATGTCAAGCAAAGTGCTCAAATACCGAAAATATTCAGAAGCGGATTCAGGGAGGCGGAATAGTGTGGTAAGACAAAAATTACCCCACCTTTCAGGTAAAACTACTTTTCAAATTACCCTGCCTTTATCCACCCCTGCCCAAACCGGGGAACACTCCTGGATCCGCCTATGGATGAATGCTGTCGATTTTGTGTTAAGACTAAATGCAAATATCTACGATACTTTGCCTCATTCAATGCAGACACAACACTAAAGTACACTTGAAAGATAGCAAAGCCCCTAATTACGGTACCTGAGCGCGCCTATGGTATCCTATTATCATATATTACACGGATGGGGTCAATATATCCTTATTTTTACCCCTCCCGTCTATTCCGTAGGCAGTTTATATTCACTTTCGAAGAGTTCGAATGGATAACATTGTAGACACCCCTTTTTGAGCTCCTTGAACCGCCTATGGCCAAAAATATACCAAAATACACATCAACTGTCATTCCAAATCTCATTTGGTGTAAGAACTAAATGCATAGTTGCAATGCTTTGTCACATTTAATGCACACACAACACTAAAACGAACTTGAGTGCGAGTGAACACTTCTAATAACGGTACCTGAGGACGGCTATTGAAAATACACATATGGGATCAAAGCATGATTATGTTTACCCCTCCTGAAGGTTCTGCACGCAATCTATTTACTTTGGAAGAGTTTGGATGGATAACAATGTAAGCCCCCCATTTTGAGCTTCTGGATTCGCCTAGGTATGGCCAAAATTATATCAAAATATACATCAACTGTCATCCCACATCTCAGTTATAACATTCAAACATTACAACTGCTGCCAACTCACAACGGGCAGCTTTATTGTAGGACAAACGAAGCGCAGGCGACAATGCTCGGCTTCTGGATAAGCCCCCAGATTAGCGAGCCATAGCTCCGCCTCTGGCACATATATATTTTCAAAAACTTCAGGGGACATGCGCTATTTAGTGGTAGGAAAAGTCACCAAATTTCAAGAGCCTATCTCAAACCGTTGCGGAGATACTATGGAAAAGCCTGAGAGGTGGGCAGAATTTTATTTATTTATTTATTTATTTTATTAGGGCCACTCCCATCAGGCACACTGGCCCAATTATAGGGAGTATTGGCGTGGGTGTTTAAGGATTCTCTCCACCGGGTCAATCGGACACGGAAGGCGGTTTCCCGCCGTGGGGATTGAACCCACGTTAATCCATGCTATCCGATCCGTAGACTGGCAACGAAGCCACTAGGCCACCCCGGCCCCGTTGCTCCCTGTTGGAAATAGGGTTAAAATAAATATCCCAGGGTTGCGATCATGCATTCGAGAGGTAGCTTATATTAGGTCTGTTGAGCACCCAAATCGCACTTCCCAATCCCATCCCCCCAAGAGGAGAGATAGACATGGGTTTTGTCCCCCTTCCCAACTCGGATCTGCGTCCACCCCTGACTCAGAGCACCCTTATAGGTACCTGGTTAAGAACTGCGCTCTCTGGCTCAGGTATGTACATCATCCCAACGAAGCCTAACGAACCACTCCTCCTCTCAACAAATTCTCAATACGCCCATGGATCCCGCGCAAACAGGGTCATTGAACCCTTCTGTGTTTTCATTGCCCTGGCGAAAGCGCGGGAAAACCGGCGGCACAAACCCACCTTGAAGTACTTTACCTTTGCAGCCTATTATCTTTTTTGACACAAATATCCAAATACCTATCCCGTTGTGCGCTCCTATGAGGGCTTTGCTAGCCACCTAGCTGCATTTTCATATACTTTTGAGCACGTGGTTTGACGTACAGTTATGTGGGTGATGTGTTCCGTGGACTTTTTGAGTAGTGGGCGCTTTAAGTATTTGAATGTGGGTGTTTTAATGTGTGGGTGTTTCCAGTCGTGGGTGGTTTAAACTCCCCTTATAGGAGCATTTATGGGCCCTTAAGCCGTGGGTATTTTAACTTGTGGGCGATTTAAGTCGTGGACGGTTTTAGTTTAGACGTTTAAAGCCATGGGTCTTACGTTGTGTGGTCGAATTAATTTGTGGGCGTTTTAAACTGTGGGCGTTTTTATAGGGCTCCGTTGAATAACGGGTACTTCAAAGTTTTGTACCCAAAGTCAAGACCCTAAAAGATAAGGTTGGTCAAAGTCTCCTACCAAGTACCTACTAGCACCGCACGGTAAAGTATTTTGATCCTTCTCACAACAAAATATTTACAATGTTTTTTTAGCCAAATTCTCTTAAAATAAGTTATTAAAAATAAAATATCTCCTTTTTGTAATATATAGGTTTTATTAAAAATAGTATGTTTTTTGGCCGATCCAGTATATTTTAAGCTGGTTTGATACTATATTTGCCAGATTTGCTATTTCTGCGCAACTGAGGCATACATTTATGCATCTGATCTTTGGTGTTTATTCTGGGACTGCACTGGGCAATGGGTGACCGCCTGTGTGTTTGTATGTGGTGATTTCTGTCGCGGCGGCGGTGGTGAGAAGGACCAAAAAGAATGGTTGTGGTTAAAAAATTCACTTTTTATGTGGAACTTTACTCCCTTGACCTCTGACATTTATTAGCATTGGGTGTTACTGCGTCGGTCTAGGATGCAGAAAGGTCAATGACTGGGGCTGAAACACTTCGCTTATCAGAGCATGTGCGTTTAGATATTTTTGGAAGATGAATAATTCTGGAAATTGGGTCCAAGTGGAAGATATCGATGCTTCTTTGTATAAATTGTCTAGGTATATGCTCATTTATGGGCACTGATTTCAAGAGGTTTTTTTTAGTTTGAAGTTAATAATCCTGCATGTGATGCTAGGTGCAAACTGATAGGTTAAGCTGTGTATTCACAGAAGTTAATAGGAGAGAGTGAAGCTCAAGTTTTGTGAATTTTTTTCAGATACTGATGACTTTTACTGTGCTGCATGGACAAGTATTATAAGTTTTCACTTGGCCTTCCCCTAGAACCCTGGATGCAAGTATAGCAAATTCAGTAGGGGTGTTCACGGCGCATGTGTACAGTGTGGACGTAAACATGCCTCAGGCTATGTAGGCCCCGCCCATCTGTGCCATGACGTCAGACTCATGTGTACGGTGTGCACGGTCAAATCGAAATGAACAGAACGAACACATGTGCTTGGTGTCAGACGCATGAGCCCTGGATGCTCAGCTTATGAAAACACCATCATCAACAGTATAACTGTCATTTTCCTATGACAGTTTGCAAAAAGACCAACAGCCAACTTGCAAGATTCTTCCATCAGAACAGGCACCGGCTAATTCTAAAACCGTAGGCAGTACCAAAGCAATAAAGACACTGGCAGTACGAGATATCCTTGAGGAAGGCCTAAATACCTTTCTATATTTGATGTTTTCACACAACCACGTGCCTAGAATAAATTTCCATCGAGCCACAGTCCCTCACCCACGATGGATTCCTCTTATCAACTTCAAAATGGAGAACTAATGGTCTCTGCGGCTCTCTGCTTGCTTGATCGAAATGTCGTAAGCGCGCCACTTACGTAGCTTTTTCATGTGTATGGTGTGCACGGTCTCCAACTGTCCACACTGTACACAGGTTTGTGACTTCATACCCTCTTCGAGCCAGATTAGGCCCCGCCCCATGATCTAGTTCTGCTTGACGCTGATTGGCTGTATGCAGACCGTACACACTGTCCACACCGTACACATGCGCCGTGAACACCCCTAGTGTGATTGTACAGTCAAGTTAAGCCATCCACCAGATCCTTCGGATCAGGGAAAGCTGATCAGAAAGTTTTTCCTCCATAATGTGGTCTGCAACTTGTCGCCTCTCAAACAGTCAGGAAAATTATTTGTCATAGTGAACTGTTGCCTGCCGTTGCCCGCACTATGACAAATAATTTTCTGGTCATCTATTGCCAACATAAAGATTCTGATTGAATGCTGTCAGAATGCATGATCACACTGAATATTTTGCATCCAGGATTTCATGAGCAAGAACCAAAAAGACCACCTTACTGTGTTTTAAAGTTTATAAACTCAAGCACATTCAATAGATTCAAATTCAGGAATATAAATTCAAATATATAGTTTCTATTCATTATGGTCACTTTTATATCTTACCGTGTTAAAGTACTGAGTATATAAATTGGTGCCAATTATATGCCTTAAATGGAATTAAAACATTCCTTATATAATTTAGCATACACACATAAACTCTTAGCTGTTGTGACAAAAAATTACCAGAGCATTGATTACAAGTTTAAGAACAGGGTTTCACTGATGTAGCTGCAGTGTCATGTGCTATGGATAATCTGAGGTGAAGGAGCCATAAACCTTGCTGGTTTGTGTCTCATGACGCTACTTTGACGTTTGTTGAAGCTGCATAAATTTCAAAGTTTCAACAAATTTCAGAATATACCCACACATGACAAAAGGCGTTTCATATTCCATCATCAATTATACCACTGAACTCTAGGCCAAACTGAATTTTAATACATAGTGTTGCACTGAAGGCATGTACTCTTTGACATAGTTGGCATTTGTCATGACATGGCTTGCATTTGACATGATATGGCTTGCATTTTGCTTGTTTTTGTTCTAGAATGGTGAGAAATAAACTTCCAGCTTGTCATGTGTTTGAGGTCATGTCCTGATGGTCGCATTTCTACCCTCAGCCAGAGAGGGGGTCTAAGATGATACGGGGAGGTTGTGCACCCTTAGCCCTTCCATGTTTTGCAGTGGTGGATTGTGTTCGAATTTAATAGTCTTAGCTCTCTCTGAAGATAGCACCGTTAAGGGCGATTCTGCCGCCGGAATATGTTGGATGTCAGCCCTACGGAATGCCTGACACGCCCCTAGATGGAGGCCCCTAGATCAGAAATTGTGTCTGTCTGGCACCATTTGAGGTCATTTTTGGGAAGAAAAATGTTGCAGCTCCATTCTAACCGAAAGTCACATCTCTAAAGGGGCTACAACTATTTTTAATATTTTCTGGAAAACCACCCTCCTGCCGCACTTACCGCGCTAAATGCCCTCGGGCATACTCGCGGTGCCGTCACGACGGGATTATTAGATTAGTTGGAACTAAACTTTGGCCCCCTGCCCAATGTGATCAGAATCATAGTTTAGCATCAGTTTCAGTATAATATACTAGAAATATGCCAAAAATAAAACTAGTTTAGTACATTAATATAACGTAAACACTGGTGCGGCAGGCTGACTAAACGCCAAAATCCACTTACCAGCTATTTTCGACAGGGCAACCACCTGATCTCAATATCTACATAAACAGGGAACAATAGAAAGAAAATTCTCACTAGTACCTTGGCTAAATAAAATTTAATGGGACCATCATATAACAAATTGAGGAACGTGTCACGAACATTGGCATTATTCAAAAAGTTTCTTGCCCAAACATTGTCTCCTCCTATATAATGCTCTAATCCTACCTATTTGACATTTGGCATCGAAGTCTGGGTTCACATATCACAGGTTCAGATTGAATTCTTCGAGAGAATAATAAGGGTAATAGATCTGCCCACTACTACCCCACATCCCCTCTTTTAAGAAGCACCAGTTGTGAACTTCGGATCTTGCCAGACTCAGCCAATACATGTAATGCCAATCCTTTTACTTTTCATTATCCTGTTGGTGTCTGCCCTTCTACTATACTGCTATAAATGTTTTATCCTGTTGTCTTTTGTTTATGTATCTTTTTTTTTTTTCTATTTCTTACCTCTGTGTTTTTTTTTTTTTTCAGTTTGTGCGTCCTTTTGTAGTATTATTGTATTTTTTTTTTTTTCATGTGTTGTTATTAACTTCTAAATCACTTTTGCCCTTAGTCTACTCACGCCCCCCCCGACCTCTTTCTCCCTCCCCCTCCTTCTTTTTCCTTTTTTTTTTTTGCGGTTGCTCATGTTACTTACCTTTCTTTGGGTCTTTCCCATCGTCTCACCATTTCTGTTGTTCTCGTTCTTCTGTTTTTTTTTTATTTTTGGTATTTTATTTTATTCTGATTTGTCTAATTGTTCCTGCCTTTTGTGTTTTACGTTTTGTTTTGGAAACGCCTGCAGCTGGTGACTGTATTTGTTTGTACCCAAAACAGGATGGGGAAGCAGTGCAGCACATATGCTATTCGAATTATTTTTCGTGTAGTTCTGCATAGGCGGATCCAGGATTGCCGATCGGAGGGGGCACCTTCCCGGGGGGCGCCATCCGGACCAGGGGGTGCCACTTATGACCGGCAAAACCTATCAGGTGGGCGCCAAATCCTATCGGTGGGCGCCGACTTTCGTATCCTGGGGGGGTGGGAAGCGACATTTCAGGGGGCGCCATCGACCTTTCAGGGGGGGCGCCGAAGGTCGATCGGGGGGGGCACGTGCCCCCCTTTGCCCCCTGGATCCGCCTATGTAGTTCTGTCATGTAGGTATTGAGCAGAGGTGCGATGTCGGCCAGTAGCGTACGCGACCGGTAAATTAATACGACTACGTAGCGGACATAAGCGGATCCAGGGTCACAGGTCGGAGGGGCACCTTAATTACGGGGGTGCCATCCGGATCAAGGGGGCGCCACTTTTGGCCGGCAAAACCTATCGTGTGGTTGTCAAATTCTATAGCGGCGCGCCGATTTTTGCACGGGGGGAGGTGAGGTGACATTTCAGGGGGCAGCATCGACCCTACAGAGCACCGCCATGAACATTTGAGAGGACGCCGAGGGTTGATTCATTGCCCCTTTTTATTAGGACGGGGGCGGATCTAGGCCATACGTTTGGGGAAGGCAATCTCAGGAAACATTTCGAACGTGAGCCCTGTTCCAGCTGTCAGCACAGTTTTGTCAGCACCAATCAGTGAGCTGTGTTGCGCCTACGTCACAGGGCTGTAGCCTCTCCCCGGGAACTAGTTCTAGAGGTTTTACGGGCTGACGGCCAGCTGTTTGTGCTGATGAAAAACCTTAAGTGCACGAAGTGGCAGCCTTATATTTGTTAATGGTATAAAGGTTTAATTTCCCTTTGCTTAGCACAAACAAGAGGCGATTATGGCACCGTATGACCCTGGCAGTTGGTGCGTCGTTAAACCCCAAAAGGCGATTATGGCGCTGATGTTAATCTTCTGGAGGAGAGGCTAGACGTCGCTGACACGTGTTGACAGCTGGAACAGGGCTATGGTGTCGTTTCGATGACAATCGGCTGAAAGTGGCTGAAAGATGACAATTCAGCCACTGTGAGGACCATGGCAGGGGTGGATGCAGAATTTTCTCAAAAAGACGCTCGGGTTTCAATCGTAGAAGTCCCCCACTCGTGGTTTTCATTTTCATAAATTGATCGTTTAAAGTGAATAAATCATCTGGGTGGTGTGTATTTAAACGTACTTATTAAATAAAGTTTAAACTTTTGAGGGACTCCAGGCCAGATGGGACCCCGAGACCAGTATCCGTGGCATTTGGGCTCCTTGAATTTACCTAAAAAACGCCCACTGAACATAATTAAAGGGAGCCCCCTGTAGGGGGTGTGATTTTCTATCTCTTTGGGGGAGCCCGAGCACCCCCAATCCTAATTCGAGCACCCCAATCATGTGCTGAGCACCCCCAATACATGTGCCGCCCCTGGCTTATCACCGCTACCCTGAAAAGTGTCACCCTATCTCATCACTGCCACCCTGATTCGTGCCACCCCTGTCAAGTTTTTCCCGTTCCGGGATTCATTACTTCCGCTCTGATTGGTTCCACCTCTAGCTAATCAATGCCACCTGACTTATTCTTTCCCCCTGATTTATGACGCCGCATCATTGCCGCCCCCGTCTGATCAATGTCGCCAAAAATTAATCACTGCCGCCCCCCCTCCGGATGAGTACTGCCGCCTTTTGTGTCATCACTGATCAGCTGGCTGATCACGGACACTGCCGCCTTGATTCATGCCGCCCCTGGCGAAAAAAACCGGTTTATTTCAAAATCCATATACTTTCCCCTCCTGGTTAGTTACTGTCGCCCACCGAATTATCACTGCCGCCCCTCGTTTGCCACTGCCGCCCGTGGCTGATCATTGCCGCCCCCTGACTTATAAATGCCGCCCCTTGACTGCTAACTGCCGCCCCTGGCGGATGACTGCCGCCCCTGGTGGATAACTGCCGCCCCCTGGCGGATCAATGCCGCCCCCTGGCAGATCACTGCCGCCCACTGACTGATAACTGCCGCCCCTGACTCATCACTACCGCCCCCTGGCTAATCACTGGCGCCCCTGACTGATAACTTCCGACCCTTGGCTGATCACTGCCGCTTCTCTCACTGATCACTGCCGCCCCCGTGACTGATCACTGCCGTCCCTGGCTGTTCATTGCCACCCCCTGGGCCGATAATTGCCGCCCTCTGACTGCAAACTGCTGGCTCTTGGCTGAAAACTGCCGCCCCTTGACTGATAACTGCTGCCCCTTGGATGCTAACTGCTGCCCCTGGCTGACTCCTGCCGCCCCCTGACTGATTATTGCCGCCCTTGGCTGCTAACTGCCGCCCCTGGCTGACCACTACCGCCCCCTGGCTGATCGTTGCCGCCCCCTGACTGAAAACTGCCAGCTCTTGGCTGATAACTGCCGTCCCTGGCGGATCAATGCCGCCCCTTGGCTGTTAACTGCCGCCCCTGGCTGACCACTGCCCCCCCCTGGCTGATAACTGCCGCCCCCTGGCAGATTACTACCGCCCCCTGCCTGATAACTTTCGTCCTTGACTGATCACTGCCGCCCCCTGGCTGATCATTGCCGCCCCCTGACTGAAAACTGCCGGCCATGGGCTGATAACTGCCGCCGCTGGCTGATCACTGCCGCCCCCGGCGGATTGATAAATGCCACCCCCTGGCTGATAACTGTTGCCCCTGGCTGATAGCTGTCTCCCCTTGAATGATAAATTCCGCCCCTTGGCTGCTAACTGCCACCCCTGGCTTATCACTGCCGCACCTTGGTTGATAATTGCCACCCCTGGCTAATCACTGCCGCCCCTGACTGATAACTGCGGCCCCCTGGCGGATAACTGCCGCCCTAACTGATATCTGCTGCCCCTAGTTCATCACTGCCGTCTCCCGGGGCAGTGAGCATTCTGGGGGAGCATCCTTCTGTGGATATCACTAACATCATGTTATATGGAACGTTAGTTTTGATATCGTATATTCATCCTAGTAGTCTTTCAGGTTTTACATAACGTCGAGTTTCATGTTACCTATAGTCTCTGACTCTAGTATACCATGTGAAATTGTCTGTATCATTTTTCAGCATTTGTATTTCATCTCATTTTTTATATGTTTTTATCATCTTCTGATGGTAAAAACATCATCTTCTGATTTTGAAAATTCGCAGAGATTATATATTCGGCCCCAACCTTTCGTCAGAATCATCAAGCTGGCTCCCGAGAAACCCTTCCAACAGGGAACGAGTTGTCGATACCGTATGACCCTGGCAGTTGGTGCGTCGACAAGCCCCAAACATTAACTGGTTTTTGCACTACATTCCTTTGATGATTTTGGCGGCAACAGCCACACATCATAATAGGTATGTACATGCATAAAAACTTGTCTCGATTTATCCTATAATCCGCATGTGTTCGATACGTTAGGAATTTACTTACCTTGCCAGAATAACCCAAAAGATGGGGAATATTTTAATGCTACCGTGGTAAGTCAAATAACTTCCCCCTCCAAATGGGTCTTGATCCCCTGAAGACACTATAATAGCCAGCACAAGTAAATACCCCCCCCCCACTGATTTTCCTTAAAAAAATGTCCTGCTCAGGACCAAACCACCACTAATAAACACTCACCACACCGCCACACACCCATCGCTGACATTTTTTACTCACTGATACATCCGTATATTTGTTGCAGATGTGAGTAGATAGCGTGTAGTTTTTTTAGATGAAATTGCTTAGCTCGGTATAGTATGAGGTGAGATGGTCAAACTGTATTTTGTACGAGATGGTTAGAAATGTGGTCATGTGTACTTGCATGCTGTTCGCCTGAATTTTTTTGTCAGTACATACATATATTTGGAACACACATACATATACGTACATACCCACAGGTGAAAAAGAGCACACGAGGCACAATGAATGCAGATAAGGTGTAGTGTGTATGCTCACTGAGAAAAAAATTGTGTGGGTGGTTTGTATCATAAAAAAGAAAAAAGACAGGCAGGGAAAAGAAAAAGTAAAAAAGTAAAAAAATTCATGGGTTAGTGTAAGTGTAAATTCACGTTGTGTTTAAAAATAATTGCCATCAATGATTTAAAAAATCAAAACTTTATCTGACGAAGACACGGTGTCAAAATATCATGATAAACTCCGTGGCCTTTTTGATTACTTAGGATTATTATGAGCGATTTGTTGGTAAATTTTATATGCTATAGTCATCACTATCACGCTCTAAACCACACTTCGAACCATTAGAACTTGGTTGGGTTGTCATATTTGTTTGGTGCCCAGTGATCGTCCAGTCGTGATTTAAACTGCGTTATCATCGTAGACTCAACCACTGCAGCTGGCTGTTAAACAGCGAATTCAGTAATGTTTTCTTTTGCATCTGACACACTTTATCACAGTGCCCGAAGAAGAAGAGGGAAGGCGAGCGGAACTGTCCCCTTTGTTTACTTTTTGGGAAGCATTTAGACTGCATAGGTAAAAGGTACTTCTGAGCAGATATTTGATATAAGAACGTTTGGATATTTTGAAATATTGGAGGGAATGTGGCATCTTCTTAATGGGGATTTCAAGAAGACAGACGTTTTATAAAGCATATGGGGAAGCAGCTTGATTGCAATTCATTTGCTGCAGAACTTTTTGCTTATGGAGAAAAAAAGACTACAAATTCACAACGCACCAACCCTGTGGAGGGAAAAGATCCTCTTTAAACCTATTTGCTAAACATGGTTTTGGTACTCGTCATGATAGATGAGTGTTACGTTTCAGTCCATAGTTTTAGGTATTATATCTATTTTAATGTATGGAGAAGAATTGCAATAATTTGAAGTATCTCGTCACGTTGAAATGATATTGATTTGGCTAAAATCACTTCATTTTTATTTGTATTCTTTTATGGTGCAGCTACTCAGCAAAGTTTATTGTATGCATATGGCAGCACAACGTCCTTTTGTGCAAGTCTTTAATTGGCAGTCGATAGAAGAGATGCTGAGGTGTGTGGTGCGGGCAGGTGACGCGGCAGCATGCTGACCCTGCTGAGGTGCCTCCGGGGCAGCTGGCTGCAGCCGCTGCTCGTGTTTTCGGCCATGGCTCTACTGTATGCCTGGCGGCTGCAGCGCCGCTGGCTGTCGGGCCGCCGGCTACAGGGCCAGGTCAGACACAGCTCTCTCTCTCTCTCTCTCTCTCTCTCTCTCTCTCTCTCTCTCTCTCTCTCTCACTCCCTCTCTCTCTCTCTCTCTCTCTCGTTCTCTCTCTCTCTCGTTCTCTCTCTCTCTCTCTCTCTCTTCTCTCTTTCTCTCTTTCTCTCTTTTTCTCTTTCTCTCTCGCTCTCTCGTTATCTCGTTCTCTCTCTCTGACCGTCTGCGGCCGCCGCAGGTGGTTGTGGTGACAGGCGCCAGCTCGGGACTGGGCGAGGCTCTGGCCCACCATCTCTACGCCGCCGGCTGCCGGCTGATCCTCATGTCTCGCGACATGGAGCGACTGGCCAGGGTGCGGAAAGACGTCATGCTCTACCACCAGGTGGGCGCCATACTGCTTCATAAAGCACCAGATGCCAGGTAAAACGTGGGAGGGGAGCGAGGCTGCTCCAGCTATTTATCTTGATTCAGAATCTGAAAACAGCTTTTGCCTAACATGTGTCTGGCCATGGGACATTTTTGCGTCAACTTGGCGTATTATTGATTTATCGTTGGTGTCACCAAGGTTGGCTCTTTGGTGCGGCTGTGAGTCGTTGCAGCGTAGTGGGGACCTCTTCGTGGAGCGATGAAGATACTTTTTGCCTAAGTCAAATTTAAGTCACGTGTAGCCTAGCGTTGTACACAGGCCGTTACTCAGCAGTTGTTTCAGCACTCTATCCGGTCAGCTTTTTTCACCACTATCTTTACATAGCGCTAGCAGAGCCTTCCCGTAGCACTGTTGTTGTTGTTGTTTTCTCCCCGGCCGGCCTACGGCCGGCCGTAGCCCAGGGGCTCTTGGTGAGTCCGGTAGCCGCGGGCCAAGGCCGCCACGGCCCCGCCGTCCCGGAGCTGCGTCGGGTCGGGGTAGATAGTGCCGAATAGGCGAAGCCTCGCACCCGCCAGACTGGGGCACCGGAGCAGGACATGCTCCGGGGTGTCCGGCCCTCTCGGCACACGATGCATCGTGCAGCGGGGCACTCGCGGTTGGGACACTGCTGGCAGGCGGGCGACGGGAGACGGCCGATGCGGTGCAGGTACTGTCTTGAGCGGCTCCAGTGACCTGCCCGCAGCTGGTGGACATTGACGGCGTCCTCCCGCACGTCGGTGAGGACCGGAGCCGGCATCCGGTCCCCCATGATTCGCCTGAAGAGGCTGTCGGGCCAGCGGCAACGCCAGGCCTTAGAGGCGGCGCGGGCGACAGCTCGGGATAGGCTGCTGACGTCCACAGGGGTATCCCCTGTGGGAGGCTGGAGGCCCCCTTGGCCAGCACGTCCGCAGCTTCGTTTCCAGGTAGTCCATAGTGAGCAGGGACCCACTGTAGGAAGACTTGACGTCCCCTGCGGTGGCACGCAGCAGGAGGCGCCAGACGGAGGCACCCATCGGAGATCGCTGCGCGCCGGCTCCACCCGCCAGGGTGGCCAGCGCGGCCTGGGAGTCCGTACATAGGACGATGGGTACGGTGTCATCTCCCATGGGATCCAGCGCGGTCTCCAGGGCAGCCCGCATCGCTGTGAGCTCAGGCGCGTGCTGCTACAGAAGGCGCCGGCAGAGACGGCGACCTCCTGCGTCCGGCCCGAGGGTCGGGTGATGACGGCGCCGCCCCCTCCGTCGTGGGTACCTCGCTCCGCAGAGCCGTCGCTCCAGATCCAGATGGCCTGATCTGGGAGGGTGGCCAGGAGTTCCTCGGTCGCCGTTCGCCGCCGGGTGGTCGTGGCCTCGCGACTGGCTCCCGGGACGTCCAAGCAGATGGACACTCCGCTCCTGTCCACCCACGGGGGATGGTAACGTGCAGCCGCTCCTCCACGGGGGCACCGACAGCACCCGCCAGCGCCAAGGCCCGCGCCCCGACAGCGCGCCAGCCGGTGGTGGTAAGAAGGCGCTGGGGTGCCGTGCGCTCGGCGGTCTTTCGGAGGGGGTCATCCTCCCGAAGAGCCGCCGCCGTGCAGGTTAGCCTCGCGGCCAGAACCTGCCGACGCACCCTGACGGGCACGATTCCCGCCTCGGCCATCAGCGGGTCTCGTGGGGTGCCGGCGGGGCATCCCGTAATCGCGCGAGCCGCCGCCCTGAGCTCACGTTCCAGCAGCTCCACGTGGCTCTCGGACGTCGCGGGCAGCCACGCTGCGGCCGCGTACTCCAGGGCGCCGCGGACATATCCGCTAGCCACGGTGCGGAGCTGGGTCTCTCTTAGACCCCAGGAGCGGCCCGTCAGCGTGCGGAGCTGCGCGACACGGGGCTTCAGCTTCTTACGGAGGCGTGCACAGTGCTCCCCGAAGTGCAGCTGACAGTCAAAGGTGACTCTAAGTAGCTTCAAATGCCGTTCTCCGCGGACCTCCGTGCCGTCCACCCTGATGGCGAAGTTCTGGGCGTCCTGGAAGCGGCGCGACAACACGAGGGCTTGGGTCTTGCTGCCAGCGATAACCATCTTCCAGTCACGCGACCACTTGGCCATGGTGTCGGCAGCCTGCTGGGCGCGCTCTCTGGCGAGTGCAACGGTGCACCCGGAGCTCAATGTCGCCGTATCGTCGGCGTACATAAAGACCGAGGTGCCCGGAACGCACCGCAGGGCCTCCACCAGGTCCGCGGACCACAGGGTGTATAGGGTTGGGGCGAGAACACTCCCCTGCGGTAATCCGGCGCGGAATATGCGGCCGGAACTTCGCACCCCGTTCACCTCGGCACATGCACGGCGGTCTCGGAGGAATTGAAAAATCCAGGAGGCCATGCACTTGGGGAGGTGACGCAGCATCTTCAGCAGAAGCATCCGGTGATCTATCTTATCGTAGGCACGGGAGAAGTCGTAGGCGACAAGAACAAACCTGGCGGCTGTGGTGCCGTCGGACGGGCAGCCTCGGGGCCTCGGGAGGTTAAACCCGTCCTGGACTTCTTGAACAAGGCGTCCCAGGTTTTCCTCGGCGGAGCGGCCTCTCCTGAAACCGACCTGCTCCTCGGGGATTGTCCGGTCCCTCTCCAGAAGATGACTCAGCCTGGCACCGACCATCCGCTCTGCCAGCTTGGCGATGTGGCTGGTGAGCGAGATGGGCCGGTAGCTGGTCACGTCTTGCGGGTCCTTCCCGGCCTTCAAGATAGGGATGATAACGGCCCTCCTCCAGGCAGAGGGGACCACTGAGGTGGACCAGGAGCGGTTCACTAGGTGCAGGAGGGCTTCCTGGGCGGTTGGTCCCAGGTGCCGGAGGTGCTCCGTGCATACGTCATCCGGTCCCGGCGCTTTCCTCGTCTTCATGATCCTCAGCTGGTCCAGCATCTCGTCCCTGGAGAAGGGTCGGCAGGCTTCGTCACAGGGGCACGGGCGAGCCCGCTCGGACCGCAACGCGGCCCTGGTGGCCCGGTCTCGCCTCGGGTGGCGGGTGTGCGCGCTCACGAGGGAGTAAGTGCGTGCGAAAGCCTCGGCCTTGGCCCGGTCCTCCACGGCCTGTCGACCGCGGTCGCCGTTAACCGCCTGACCGGGGCAGACGTCCTGCACCGACCCCTCCATCCGCCTCATGATCTTCGTAACGCGGCCGATGGCCGCGGGTCGGTTGAGCTCCTCCGTGACGAAGGTTCTGAAGGCTTCTTTGCGTGCGTTGTCTTCAACATCTGCCGCCCTCCTCTTGGTTGCCTTCCACAGTTCCGTGGCGTCTCTACTGGGGTTCCGGTCCATGGCAGCCCTAGCTCTGCGGCGCTCCGCCACCGAGTCAGCCAGCTCAGCGGCGTCCGCCAGCTCAGGGGCCAGCGCCCACGGCTTCGGGTCAGCCCGGGCTCCCCGAGGCACCCTGCGCCTACTTGCCTCGAGGATGGAGTCCGTGAGCTGTGTGGCCAGGTCCTCTACCGACAACTCAGATATCGGTATGCTGGCTACCGCCGCCTCGCAGTCAGCGGTGTAGCCCGTCCAGTCGGCCTTGTGGAACGCCCACCGTGTCTTGCGGATGCGGCGCGGGCGACTGCCGGAGACGGTGACGGTGACCAACTGCGGGAGGTGGTCACTCCCGAGGTCGGTCCCCAGCTCCCACGTGCAGCGCCGCGCGAGGTCTCGGTGGGCTAGTACCACATCAGGCGCCGATAGGCGCGTCTCCTCCCCGTAACTAGCACGGGTGGCCGCGCCACTGTTCAAGGGCCGCCAGTCGTTCCTCTGGGACCAGTCATGGACAAGCCGTCCCACCCGGTCCGGGTCTAAACAGACAACATCCCAGGCCGGGTGGTGCCCATTAATGTCGCCAACGATAAGCGTGGAGTCCGAGGTAGGGAAGGCTTCGAGAGAGAAGTGGTCCACTCTCTCGTCCGCACCGGAAGATCTGATCGGTGGGCGGTACAGGTTGAAGATGTCCAGTGTCGGGGATACAGGTCTTCTTGGTGCGCTCAGAGTGACACGAACGGCGCACCATTCGGTAGTGTCGTCCTGTGGTTGGAGGGGCGAGTCTCTGATGACGGCGAAGTTAAGGCCGGCCCGCACGAGGATGGCCACGTCTCCGCCCCGAACCGGCCCCTCGCCCCTCCTCCCTCTAGCCCTGCGCGTGACCGCGGCGGTCTGGTAACCAGGGACGGACAAGGCTTTACCGGCCAACTGAGCCTCCTGGATCGCCACCACGTCGACCTTGTTGTCCGAGAGCCAGCGGCTGAGCTCCGTGATCTTGTTACGGATGCCCTCCGCGTTCCAGCTGGCTAGCAGCAGTCGGCTTCGGAGCTGGCAGTTGTGGCGGTACCTCCTATTCTTGGCGCGTCGGGTAAAGCCGCCCCGGGGTCCCGTCTCTCCGCGGCCCTTAAGCCCCGCCGTCGGGTCTCACGGCGGGGGCGTGGTGTTCATCTATCTACGCGGGCCGGGTCGCACCGAGTGCCAGTCGGTACGCCCGGACCCGCGGATAGCGTGAGATGGAGAGTCGGTGATAGGTGAGGCGACGGCGCGGCGGTTGCCAGCCTCCGCGACGTCGCAGCAGCTCCGGGGCAGCGGGGCCGCAGGGCGTCGGTCCCACGGCGTCCCCCACCTCGGGGTGGTTGAGCTCCATTTGGTAGACCCCCGGGTTCGCCGCCGGGGGCCCGAGGCGCGCAGCACGGTCCCCAGCGTCGGGGAGACGATCGCACGCCCCTCCACCGTCCACCACAGGGAGGCGGAGCTCGCTGGACGGCTCCCGTAGCACTCGCGAGATGTTGTCGCACTGAAGTCTTCTGTATCACTGAGCTTTCTATGGGGTAGAACAGCGGGCTTATATACCGCGAAGGCGGCGGATTTCAAAGTAGTGGCCGATTACGTGAAATGGTACATCCAGATAAGGCTAGTGCATTCTGGAGCACATGACTGGGTTCATAATTGAGTTTACCTAGGAACACCGGGTGAGAAAATACGTTGGTCGGTTAACATTAAAGGGTACATTGAGAAAACGCTAATGGTTTCACAGCAGTTATACCAGAGTTCAACAGTACCATTGGGTGGGATAATGCATCCTAATGGAAGGCGGCAGATCACGGGGTGGGCCGGGCGGCTCAAAGTTTTTCCTACTAAAAGGCTGGCATTTTTGACTATTCAATAGGAAACACATGTTTAAAGCTTGCAATCTAATGCCTCGAGAGAGGGTCTTGGACACCGCGGCGGTTCATAAAAAGCCATTGAAATGAAAGCAAAAACATTTGTATTTTCATTTTTGGGTCAAAACCGCCAGCCGTGATGTTGCCCAGCGAGCTAGACGACAAAAACCGGACCCATGTTTTGGTCCCATTTTCAGGCGTGGGTTCGAATCCTAGGGGCGACCAAACTTTTCATGTGATCTGAATGTGCAAAACACAATGTATTCGCTGAACGTTCATGAAACTATGCGTCCTTTATACTTTTAGCTCTTAAGGGAGCTTCTGCCCAATGCAGAAGCGGATCCAGGAGTAAATACAGTCATGTTCCAGGGTCAGATCCAAGGGGATGGGTGGTGATGGGGCAACCTCGCACCCTCAGCCTGGGCTTGAGCACGGCAAAAGGCCCTCCGCAGGTGGCTCCTTTATGTTCGATTGGCGTTCTCAAGGCAAATCCAGGAAGCTCAAACTCCACGGACATTGGTGTCGGGTCCCCAATAGCTAATCTTGGGTCCCCCGAAAGTATTAAACTTTATTGTATAAAAGTGCACACCTAAGAGATGATTTGTTCAAATGTTTCACCCTCCTTTAAATGAAAAAATGAAGACCCCGAGCGGAGGCTCCTGCGATTTCAACCTGACCCCTTTGGAGAAATGCTGGATCCGCCCCTGCCATGCTCCCCAAGTGGCTGAATTGTAACCACTTTCAGCCGATTGTCATTGTTTCGCGATATTTTTTTCTTATACTAACCGACATCACACCAATTCTCACAAGTAGCGCAACCCTGCCAGCCGGTTTGCACCAGAGCTCGCCGGTAGCGCACCCTTACGTCAGCCGGTGTGGCAAATGTCTTCACCTGCAGCATACCAGCCCGGTACCATAGGCAGATCCAGGGATCCAGGGGGTAGGGGGTAGGTGTCCCCCCTTTAACTCTCGGCACCTCTTTATTGTCACGGTGCTCCTCTGAAGCGTCGATGGCGCCCCTAAAATATAGCCCCTTCCCTAATGCGAAAACGGCGCCCCGCGATAGAATTTGGCGCCCACCTGATAGGTTTTGTCGACCAAAAGCGGCATCCCCTTGGTCCAGATCTACCCCTCCCTCCACGCCAGGGGCTGCCTCCGATCTGAGATCCTGGATCCGCCTATGCCCGCTACGCAGTCGTATTTACCGGTCGCGTACCGCTATTGGCCGACATCGCACCTCCGCTCACTCATAGGCGGATCCAGGGACAAGGGGGCACGTGCCTCCCCCATCGTCTCTCGGCGCCCCCTGAAATGGTCACGGCGCCCCCTGAAAAGTCGATGGTGCCCCCCTGAAATGTCGCTTCCCTCAGGATGCAAAAATCGGCGCCCACCGATAGGATTTGGCGCCCATCTGATAGGTTTTGCTGGTCAAAAGTGGCGCCCCCCGACCGGATGGCGCCCCCCGGATCGGATGGGCCCTCCTCCCGAAGGTGTCCGCCCGATCGGCAATCCTAGATCCGCCTATGTGCTCACTAACTACATGACATAACTACATGACATAACTACATAAATTATCCAAGTAGCATATGGGCTCCTTCGAAAACATTCGAAAGCGAATAAATGGACCACAACAACATTGACAATCAAATAATCAATCTTACCTACGCACTGCTCCTCCTGCATGTTTTGGGTACAAACAAATACCACAGTCACCAGCTGCGGCCGTTTGCGTTTGTCTTATAGGAGTGTACTAGACTAGTATTATTTCTAGCATATTCCTAGTATGTTATGCTAAAACTGGTACTAAACTATGATTCTGATCACTTTGGGTACAAAACTTTGAAGTACTCGTTATTCAACTGCCGTGAGGCGGACGTCCATGAGACAGGGCCACCAGATAACGCTAAAAGGTGCATTAGAAGCGGGTGCAACGAACTGGTTGCACAACCCAGTGCTGCTAGGCAATGGATACGGATGAGACAATCATTATGCCAAATTTAATTATTGGTAATTGTGAAAGATGAGTTAATTAAGAACCGGCAATAAAATATTTATTACAGTTGGTATGTTCTCCGCTAGTGTAGAATATGGGGCCAATGGCTTGCGAAATTGACTTTTAGAAATAAAGATAGATATAAGGAATACATATTTAACCCTCCCCCGGTGGGGGAGGGGGGCGGGTGTTTGAACACCTCTTCGAGTTTTTTTTCCGGCGGAAAAACAAGAAACGGCGGCGCGAAGCTCCGCCGTACTTTCCACACCTTTTTGTTGATCAATTCCGCAACTTTCCTTAAAATTTTAAGGTGGGCCATCCCAGGTGAGGTCACCAGTGCAGGTCAAGTGACCTCACCTCCAAAAATATTTGAGGTGGCATAAGTAAGAAATGGGTGAATTTATCGGATTGAAACTTACGCCACATAATCGGCCCACCGATTTCTACAAAATGAATTCCGGGATTTTTCATATCGCTGACCTAAGGCCAAGTACGGATCATGACCTCTCCATTGGAAATACATGGGGAAAACAAATTGGTTTGTATTTGTGTAGATACAGCTGAGAATACCTTCATATTCTCCAAATCGTAGTATCCTGGGTCGCTTTCCAGGTTCATGTTGTATTTTTTGACCTGTGACCTCCGAGAGGTCATCTGGGGCAACTTAAGCAGTTTTCAGACTTGGGTCAAATCGATCGTATCCAATCGATTGATATGCATATTGAATATTCTAGGTTAAAAAGTGATCTTGACCTGACCTGAGTTCAGGTCATTTTTGTATTTTGACCTAGTGTTGTCATATTATATTGAATGATGCATAAAAAATGATTTTAACTCAACTCTGTCAGATGCGAGAGCCCAAAAACTCTACTCAAATGCCACCTTCTTTGACCTATCATGACCTCAATATTGACCTGAACCAAAAAGTGATTGATATAGCTTCTTCATGAATTTGTATGAGCTATCCACCAGCGTTCATGTTTTTTCGCATACCCCTCGTAGGAGCCGAGTTCGAGGGGAAGGGGTTCAGACACCCCCTCCGCCAGGGCGAAGGTGGCTCGGAGGGCCACCGGGGCGCGGGTTAAAGGATACCAGGGCCAGACGGGTTAGCATCAGTACAGTTCAAAGCAGTAACGTCACTTCTGACGTCACGGCAACATATCGGCTGTTTTTACGCATGGGGGATTCCAGGACAGATGGACCAAGGCTTGACACCACCACGCCTGGAAAAAATCTGAAACTTTGTCTCCGGTTTTTTTGCCAGAAACATGGCTGTGAGAATCTTAGCCCCCTCCGACCAACGGTGACCGAGTTATAGCCTGAGGAATTTTCGGAATGTCACCTAGTAGACTCATTTTTTATGCTTCATAACTGAAAAACGCATTGCCTGATTAACAAGTTTTGTATATCATTGAACTTATCTTGAACCATGCATTATTTTGAGAAAAGAAAATGGTAAAATCTTGAAAAAAATAAGCTTTAAATTCGTTTGACTTTTTCTTTTGTGACCTAGCTTGATCTTTTGGCAGTTGAAATTGACATTTCAGACACCTCAAAAATTTTGCTTCATAAATTATCTTTCGAAAACTTTTTTAAAAAGTGTTCTTGCTACAAATTCCAAATTTTTAACACCTAAGATAGGTATGCTGACGGTTTTTGACCACTGCAGTAGTACAGCCTTATGTTTAACACCGCAAACAAAGCGATTGCTTTTGGAATCGGTCTATTGCAATGATATCGCACTGTCTTTGCGAAATTGTCATCATGCAAGTGTCAGAGTTTATGAGAATTAACATACGCCCACACGATGGGGCAAGTAACCGACCCCTTCAGGTTTCCACAAGTAGTAAATAAAAACACCTTTGCGCAGCGCCACCGTACTTCATCTACCTCTAACTCGGCATTTTAGCAGCTTCTGGCAAAATTTTAGGTCTGCGTCATACCAGTTCAGACCGCCAACCCAGGTCCAGAGACCTAACCCCGAAAAAACTTTCATTAGAAATGCATGGGGCAATTGGTAAATTTTGTAACTTGCGGGAATTGAAATTGTTGGGAATTGTGATGGAGGTTTTGTTTTTAATTTGCCGTGTCTTACTTGCCACTGCAGTTTGATCAATATTCTTTTTATCATATAGACCTAAGCCCGGCTCTAGGTCAAAGCAAGTTAATTTCGAAATTTGACTAGACAAAATTATAAGATATAATCCGATCGGGCTCGAAAAGAGCATTCCAATGGTGCTGAAAATTTCTTTACGGCTCTGCTCTGTCAGCTATTATACCACAAAATTTGAGTTGGAGTCTCACTAAAGTCATCAAGGGACTTTTCACGGAGGCCCCGACTCCACCACCCGAACGAGAAACTCCCACGATGAAAGGTTAATTAAGGAATCAAAGTTGAACGTCCCACAAAGCATAGGGACGGCCTCATACCTCAGGTCACCCTCTCACCAATCAGTTGCTAGCTGACCTACGATATTTACGGTACCACCTGCCAGCTTACCTAAATTATTTTGTTAGAAGTTGCAAAAATATCGAGTTAGAGGTAGATAAAGTACGGTGGCGCTGGGCAATAGTGTTTTTTTCTACCACCTGTGAAAACCTGAGAAGGCCGGTTGCCCGCCCCCTCGTGTGGGCGCGTTTTAATTCTCATAAACTATAACATTTGCACGATGTAAATTTCGTAAAGACAATGCAATATGATAGCAGGGGCATTCCAGGACAAAACGACCAAAAATATTTCAATTTGACACCACCATGTCTAGAAAAAATCTGAAACTTTGTCTCCGGGGTAGTTTTGGGCCAGGAACACGCCTGTGAGAATCTTAGCCCCCTCCGACCAACGGTGACCGAGATATAGCCCGAGGCATTTTCGTGAGGTCACCTTGTAGCCTCATCTTTGATGGTTCATAACTCCAAAACGCATTGCCCGATTAAAAAGTTTTGTATATCATTGAGCTGGTCTTTTTTATAAATTTTGTCCAAGTTGTTCTCAGTTCGACTGTTGGAGTCGGAGTCTTACTAAAGTCATCAAGGGACTTGTCACGGAAACCCCGACCCCACCACCCGAACGAGCAACTCCCACAATGAAGGGTTGATGTAGAAGTCAAAGTTTAACGTCCCACAAAGCACAGGGACGGCCGCCCCGCTCAGGTCACCCTCTCACCAGTCAGTTGCCAGCCGACCTGTACGTCGGGTAAACTTCTGAGCGCCAGAGCGTCTCAGGGAACCGATCCCAAGCCTGGACATGCACTGCCACTGCATGTCTTGAACTATACATTATTTTGAAAAAGAAAATTTTAAAAACTTTGACTTTTAATTTGTTGGCCTTTTCATTTTTGACCTAGCTTGACCTTTTCGCAGTTGAAATTGCCCTTCTAAACACCTCAAAATTTAAACCACCGCGGTGGTACTGACAGTCGCACTGCTCGGTCGGCAGGGGAGGCGGTGGCACTGACAGTGGTACTGCTCGGTTGGCAGGGGAGGCGGTGGTACTGACAGTGGCACTGCTCGGTCGGCAGTGGACTCAGTGGTACTGCTCGGACGGCAGGGGAGGCGGTGGCACTGACAGTGGTACTGCTCGGTCGGCAGGGGAGGCAGTGGTACTGACAGTAGCACTGCTCGGTTGGCAGGGGAGGCGGTGGTACTGACAGTGGTACTGTTCGGTCGGCAGGGGAGGCAGTGGTACTGACAGTGGCACTGCTTGGTCGGCAGTGGACTCAGTGGTACTGCTCGATCGGCAGGGGAGGCGGTGGCGCTGACAGTGGTACTGTTCGGTCGGCAGGGGGAAGCGGTGGTACTGACAGTGGTACTGCTCGGTCGGCAGGGGGAGGCGGTGGCACTGACAGTGGTACTGCTCGGTCGGCAGGGGGAGGCGGTGGTACTGACAGTGGTACTGCTTGGTCGGCAGGGGAGGCAGTGGTACTGCTCGGTCGGCAGGGGAGGCGGTGGCACTGACAGTGGTACTGTTCGGTCGGCAGGGGGAGGCGGTGGAACTGACAGTGGTACTGCTTGGTCGGCAGGGGAGGCGGTGGTACTGACAGTGGTACTGCTTGGTTGTGGTTGTTGTTGTTGTTCTTCCCTCCGGCCGGATCATCTCGGCATAGCCCGAGGGCTCTGTAGGGCCCGGAGGGCGGCCAGGAGGGCCGCGATCACGTCGTCCTCTCGGATCGTGTCCTGGCTGGGAATGATGGACCCCAGCAGTCGCAGTCTGGTCCCCATCAGTGCCGGGCACGCCATCAGCACATGACGCGGCGTGTCTGCTTCTTCAGCGCGCGCTAGGCAGCTTACCGCCGGGCAGAAGAGGTTGCATCCGGCACAGCTGGGGGTGGGTGCTTGTCCGATCCGGTGCATGTGTTGTTTGGAGCCCGACCAGTGGCCCGCCCGGATCTCGTGGACGTCCACTGCGGTGGCGCGGTCAGATACGGTAGATGGGCGCGGCGAATTACCTGCATGGGGTCGGCGTACCAGCCAGGGGGCCAGCTCCGGATGGTCTGGGGGCGGGCTCTGCGGGCCGCGGCTCTGTAGACCGACGAGAGGTCCAGTTGCACTTCGTCTTGGCTGAGGAGCGCCGCCTCCTTGGCGATACTGTCCGCCGCGTCGTTGTCGGATATACCGCAATGTGAGGGGACCCACTGAAGGTAAACCGGACTGTTGGCACTGGCCAGGGCGGTGAGGGCCTTCCAGATGGCTACTCCCAGGGGTGACCGCTGCGCGGAGGGACCCTCTCGCAGCGCAGCCAGGGAGGATCGTGAGTCGGTGCATATGACGATGGGGTCGCTGCGGTGGCGTGGGTTCTCTAGCAGGTGAGCCGTGGCAGAGCGTAGCCCCACTATCTCCGCTCGGAAGCTGGAGCAGAGACTTCCGGCGGCCTCTCGGAGCTCCTCGCGAGAGTCATCTGGGTAGACGATGAGGGTACCAGCTCCTCCGTTGGCTGTACCGGTGGTCGCTAATCCATCAGTCCAGACCCACGTCGCGCACTGGGGGAAGGACGCGAGGTGGTGTTCTGCTGTCCGTTTGCGGTGGTCGTCCGGGGCGCCCGGTGGTAGGGGTGCACTCAGGCTGAGGTTGAAGTTGACATGACCCGCCCCGCACCAGGGAGGGATGCGTTCTGGCAGGAGTGGCTCGATGGGCGGGCCAACACCGAGGTCTCTCCACACAGCCTGTCCCATTTCCCTCCAACCAGTCACCCCCTTCAGGCGCGCCCGCAGGGGGTGGTTTCAGCCACCACTCGAAGAGGGTCCCCGGGCGGGAGCGAGTGTGCTTTGGTGATCATCCTGGTCGCGAGGATTTTCTGGCGCGCGCGAACCGGGAGAATGCCGGCCTCCGCCATGACAGCATGGCACGGCGTGGAGCTTGGGCAGCCGGTGACGATGCGGGCCGCCGCGCGCATTTCCCGCTCGAGGGTCTCAACGTGGGTGCGGGCCGTGGCTGGCAGCCACGCTGCTGCCGCGTGCTCCAGAGCCCCTCGAATATACCCGTTGGCAACGGCTCGCAGCTGGGCTCGCCGAGGCCCTAGGACCTCTCGCAGTTTTTCAGGTGAGCTGCCCGAGGGCGGACGCGTTTCTTGAGTTGTTGGGTATGGGGGCCAAAATGCAGGAGCCTGTCGAAGGTAACTCCGAGCAGCTTCAGACTGGTGCCCGCGGTGACTGTCTGTCCCGCTACCTTCACGTGGCACCCGTCGGAGTCCCTGGCGTTCTGCGATAGAACAAGGAGTTGGGTCTTTTCACCCGCCACCGTCATCTTATTCCTGTACGCCCATCTAGACAGGCGGTCCGCTGCTCCTTGTGCTCTCTTCGTGGCTTCGGCGATGGAGTTTCCTGAGCAGAGGGTGGCAGTGTCGTCCACGAAGAAGAACGGTCGGACGCCCGGGGACTTGAGAGTGGCGGCGAGAGGGGCCGCCCATAAAAAACGAGGGCGGGGAGAGAACACTGCCCTGGGGTAGGCCCGCTCTGTGCACCCTCTCGCCACTTAACACACTATTCACTTCCACCCCGCAGCGTCGGTCCCTCAGGAACTGCCAGCACCAGTCAACAATACAAACTGGAACGCCGAGCTCAAGTAGTCGGGCCCGCAGCAGGCGGTGGTCGACCTTGTCGTACGCCCTGGAAAAATCGTATGCGAGAAGGAGGAACTTCTGCGCCTTGGCGCCGTCTGGGCGGGGGCGACGGGGGTCGGGTTTAGGGTGCTGCCACCCGTCTTGGACTTCTTGAATCAGCCGACCTAGGCTATCCTCCACTCCTCGTCCATCGCTGAAGCCGACTTGTTCTGGGGGCATTAGGCTTTTGCGTGAAGTCACGGTCGATAGTCTGGCAGAGATCAGCCTCTCTACCAGCTTGGCAAAGTGGGAGGTGAGGGCTATGGGACGGTTGCTGCTCAGGAGTTTCTTGTCCTTGACACTTTTCGGGATTGGGATTATTGTAGCCCGTCTCCACTCCCGGCGGACCTCTCCCGCCAACCAGGATGTGTTGATGGTCTGGAGAAGTAGTTTCCGTCCCGCGGGACCGAGGTTTTTGAGGTGCTCGTTACAGACACCATCCGGGCCCGGGGCCTTCTTCAGTTGCGCTTGTTGCAGTTGGAAGGTAAGCTCCTCCTCTGTGAATGCTTGACAGCAATCGGAGTGATGCCCCTGACAGTCCTGGCACTGTTTGAAGAGGGGGTTCCTCAGCTTCCTCTTCGCCTCGCGGTCCAACTTCCTGATACGGACCTGTCTAGAGACTGCGCAGTACATCTGGTTAAATGCAGAGGCCTTATCCAGGTCGGAAACCAGGAGGCAGCCGTCCGCCTCCGCCTCCATTGCCTGGCCGTCGCGATGATCGTCGTCAACTGCCCCCTCCCATTTTTTCAAGATTTTTGAAACCTTTCCCAGGTCGGCCGCTCTGTTAAGGTTTTCCGTGACGAAACTGCGGAAATGGTCCTGAGCCGCGGCCTGCTCCGCGGTCGCAGCTTGTCGGTTTGCTTCTAAACAGCAGTAGCATGTTCCGCGAAAAAACTGCGTTATATGTTGGGTGTGCAAAGAGGAATCCCACTGGGCGTACGCGTCCAACGTTTCTCGGCCGAAAGTGGTATCCAGCCGAGTGTTGTGACTCATAGCGAGCTTTCAGACATCCCTCCTTGGGAACTTATCTGCCCAAAAACCGACATGACTCTCGCAGGGAAAACCAAATCCGATACTATCCCTACTGAATTTAAACAATTGGCGCTCGAACACATTGCACAGTATGCAGATCATGTGTCGTTCTACACTGACGGATCAAAAACTGATATTGGAGTGGGATGCGCTTTTGTTACGGATACAGTAACAAGAAATTTCTCACTTTCATCTTTTGCATCGGTTTTCACCTCTGAACTCACCGCCTTGGATAAGGCTCTATGCTTTATCGAAGTTAGTGATGCCACGAAATACGTTATTTTCACCGATAGCCTTAGCAGCATTCAAGCTGTGAGTGGTTTCAACCCAAGTGATGGACTTGTTTTAAACATTGTCCTGCGCTTAACCCGCCTTGCCAGACTGGGAAAGTATGTAACACTCTGCTGGATCCCAAGTCATGTTGGAATACAATTGAATGAAGTGGCAGACGCAGCGGCCCGACGTGCTTCCCGTAGGCCCTGCAGGCGTGCGCAACGAATCCCCGCTAGAGATTTGTACCCATATATATGTACCCACCTTCGCAGTGTATGGCAAGAACAATGGAATAATATAATAAATAACAAGTTGAAAGTTATCAAACCTGAGATCGGTGAGTGGCCATCCTCGCTGCGGCCTAACCGCCGTGAGGAGGTGGCGTTGTGTCGATTGCGGACTGGCCACACGCTGGCCACTCACCGATATCTGTTATGCGGCGAACCTCGACCACAATGTCAGCGATGTGCGGCGCCCCTGTCGGTCCGAGACGTGCTGGTCTCATGTCCGGAATATGCTAGACGCAGGTCTTTGCATTTTGGCGTGCACCGGCAGGAGTCCACACTCTTAGAATTGATCGGCCGTGACTCCAGTATGGTTGAACGGGTGCTGTCCTATCTTAGAGACATTGACTTTACGATAATATTTGATCCTGGTTAAAAGCGTGTGTTGTGGTAGTCAACCGCGCTGATAGGCGCCTGGCGCCGATTTGGCGGGTCCTCCCTTTCGCTCCGGGGCCTTTCAAGTCTCGGAGCGACGGGGAGGGCCTCCGTTAGACGTCGGGCTTGGGTCCGGCGTCTAGGCTGCCCCCGGGCCCCTGGGTCCGTTGGCGCGGGGTGGGCGCCGGAAGTGATGCCCCGGCGCCCCGCGCCGGCGCCTGCCGGCGCGGTAAACCTGTTTGAATCTGTGACCATGCATCCGTGCAGTGAGAATCATAACTACGATGTGAAAAAGTCACTCTTTAATGTAAATATTAGTTCACTGTAGACGAGACTTTACTTTCCCCTAAAGACAGACAAATTTATAAACTTTGACTGCAGAGAAGTGTTATGGGCGCTATATGACCTTGCAGGTTGGCGCGCCCCTAAAACCAAATAATCAATCAATCGGTTTGCTTCTACCCATCTTGCACGAGGTTGGGGGTCCCCCTCTCGGACTTCGCTTCTTGCCACACGTCTCTTCTCGATGGCCTCCACCAGGTCGGGGTTGAGGGCCCACGGCTTGGGGTCGGCACGTGCGCCGCGTGGAATGTGTTTGAGGCTTGCCCGATAGATGGTTTCGGTTAAAAAGGTGGTCAGCTCCTGGCAGGTGCGCTGTGGAGGTTCCACCTCCGCGAAGGCCGCCTCACACTCGCTGCTGAAGGCAATCCAGTCTGCCTTGGGGAAAGACCACCTAGTTTTCCGGATCCGATGGGGGTGACTCTGGGAAGTTCTGATATGAGTGATGGTGGGCAGATGGTCACTGCCTAGGTCTGGGCCGGGTTTCCACGCCGCCCTCCGGCTGAGAGCCGGGCCGCAGAAGGCGACGTCGGGAGCCGAAGAGCCCCCCGACCGGTAGCTTGTGAAAGTGGGTTGTCCGTCGTTCAGTACGACCCAGTTCTTGTGATCCAGCTGATCGGCCAGACCATCTCCGACAGGGTCCGCCCTCTCGCAGCCCGCGTCCCAAAGAGGGTGGTGGGCGATAACGTCCCCGACGATGATGGTCTCGTCGTCGAAAATTAGTCGGTCCGGGGCGAAGTGGTCCTCCCTCTCGTCAGCGGTGGTTGAGCGTATCGGGGGGCGGTAGACATTAAGTAGGTTGAATGGACGCTCATCAAGGATTCTGACTCCGCAGATTTCAGTGGAATCGTCGTCCTCGGACTGGAAGGGGCCGGTCAGGACGGAGAACTTTATCCCCGAGCGAATGAAGATAGCAACGTCTCCGCCCTTCGCGGTGTTGCGGTCGGTGCGCCCGCCACGTTTTCGCCGGGTGACGACCGGCGGTTGGAACCCGGGGAGCCGCGGGACTGCCTTGCCAAATTGGCCCTCTTGCACCGCGAGGATGTCGGCCTGTACCGAGGGTAGCCAAGGGTTCAGTTCCGGTAACTTGGTCCGGAGCCCTTCTGCGTTCCAGGACACTATGGTCCGGAGGCTTCTCCAATTACGGTTCTGGCGATATCGGCGATTACGGGCTCTGCAGGGGTGGCGGCCCCTGGCCCCGTCCCTGACAGTGGTACTACTCAGTCGGCAAGGGAGGCGGTGGTACTGGCAGTGACACTGCTCGGTCGGCAGGGGAAGGCAGTGGTACTGACAGTGGTACTGCTCGTTCGGCAGGGAAGGCGGTGGTACTGCTTGGTCGGCAGGGGGAGGCAGTGGTACTGACAGTGGTACTGCTCGGTCGGCAGGGGGAGGCAGTGGTACTGACAGTGGTACTGCTCGTTCGGCAGGGAAGGCGGTGGCACTGCTTGGTCGGCAGGGGGAGGCAGTGGTACTGACAGTGGCACTGCTCGGTCGGCAGGGGAGGCAGTGGTACTGACAGTGGTACTGCTCGGTCGGCAGGGGAGGCGGTGGTACTGACAGTGGTTTCGTAAGTTCACTTATGGGTCCGACCTCACAACCAAGAGTCCCACTTAGATCCACATTTGATGTATTCACTCTCGCACAACAGCCTAATCCTCTTGACACCGCGCTCTCGTTCCAACTCCCCGCTGGTTCCACCCTCGCAGCGACCCTCCGTCACCGCCCAGTTAGGTGACCGGCGGCCAGCCAATCAGGGTGAGCACAGGCGGTGGTGTGACCTCTGACTAGGTCACCCCGCCTCGAACCCTCCGCCCGAGGCACCATTGACATGCAAATGAATACTATGTTTCAACCTACAACATCACTCCCCCTTTACAAGTTGTCGCCCCGACAATAAACGACACTCCATAATCATCAGAACGTGTGCACCGTTGTCTATCGCACCATTACCAAAACACCCGTTACACCCTAGCTGAATACATACATCACAGCATCGTCATACAATGTACATGAAAAACGCAATGTTCTGCACGCAGAAAACTTCAGCCAGCACTAAACAAAATCATCAACTCCCAGCCTTCTCGGCTTATTCCGTACCCTTTCCGATCTACGCACAGGAGCAGGCGGTGGGGTCTCAGAATCCGTCACCGCAATCAGTGGAGCTTCTCTACAACCTGTCTGAGACTGATGGACAGCTGGTGACAAAGGAGTTGGTTGCGTCCAACTTCTATTTAAATGGTCCCGTGTTGTCTGAACCCCCCACTGGGACCAATCCACTTGACCAGAATCCGGGGGAAGGTCTGCCCCTGGTGTCGCGTGGGAGCTGAGAGGGGCGCGGCGGTTCTGAACATTCAGTCGGGAGGGTCGCCCAGCCGAATATTTAAACTCAAAGAGAGCACCAGGCTGGAAGCTCCTTTTACGTGAGTGTCGCTCAGAGTGTGAAACAGGTACAGAGTTGCAGGGTTTCAAGCGGTTGTGATGTACTGTCGTTTGGCTGACACCTCCCTCCCGTTGGATGCGATAGTGTGATGGGCCCTTTCTTTTCACAAGGAGCCCACACAAAGAACAAATATTCATATTGAAAGCAGAGGCTGTCCCGGCGATGTTAAATACAGCTTGCTCTCTATGAGGCGGGTCAATTCGAGTCATCATATAGGTGAGTGGGTCTTGCCTCCGCGTGGGCGGCCAAATTGTTAGCTCTCCTCCCCCTATAGCGTTAGAATTCCTGTGTTAATTTTTCCTCCCCAGCCAGAGTGCGATCTGAGCGTTTGAGCGGTCCTCCTCGTGAGAACGCATTGGTCCTTAGAACTACCCTCGTCACTTCAGTTATGTACAAAAAAAAACAGTCATATTTCTTTTTGCGAAAGTCACATGGCCCCTTTAACTCTACTTGAAAATATACGAGGCCCTCCCTTTTTGTATAACCTACCTTCCAATGTTGCTCAACTGTTCAGAACATCCCTGCGCTGGGTAAATCCAAAAAGAAAGAACATGCGTGCAAAGGTAACGCAAGCACCCCCGCCCTTTTGTTCTGAAAAACGTCCAAGTAAAAGAGATTCGAGCGCCCACCCCGATTCAGCCAATTTTGCCCCATCCCCTCCAAAAAGCGCAATGTATCATGCGCGACTGAGATCGTTGGCTGGGTTCTAAGCTGTCGACATGCTCAGCAAGGGTGGTCATTGAGCTCGATTGATTCCTTCCGTCAAGTGCCCTGGCCCTCCTGCGCCTCGCGCCTTACGGATTCTGGGCAAACTACTCGATCGCCTCCTGGCGCACATTTCACCCAACCTTCGGTTCTTCTCTGGGCGCCGCCTCCGGACTTACCCCCAATATTTGACTACTCAGGGCACTTGCTTCCGGAATCAGATCAACTGCCTTTGCTGAGCAGGAGCGTCCCAGAACCCAATCTACGTCTCGGCTGATTGAGAAGCGAGCATCTAATGCGGGAAAGATGCCGTTTGACATCTTCCAAAAAATGGCCCTCACCATCGCCCACAGACATGCTGTACACAGGGGTACGGCTCACAGAACGTCTTCCTCATCAGCTTCTTTGATGTGTATATACCCAGACTGGAAATTTCCAACATGTGATATAATTGTCTTATACGCTGAGGTTATGAGACCCAGTGTTACGGTAGCCTCCCCCGTATTTTAATCCCCCTTGCTGTAATTAGCGCGGCTCTCCAGATGTTCCGGAATACGCCAATTCCAGCTAGGATCGTTGTTATTTTCCGTCACAATTGTCCTGCACCGATGGTTTTACAAAGAGCGGGATTCAATAAATTTCTTGATCATCACTTTATTGCCAAAAAAACGAAGCTCTACCAGATTGCGCCAAAAGCATGCCAAAAGTGTTCCAAAACAATATACAAACATGCTGAGGCGACACATGGCCCCCATCGCACACAGCACCGTCCAATGCCGGCCTGATGTTTTCATTTGAGGAAAACGGGTCATCCTTCCGAGTCCAAGAGCTCGGGGACAAACGGTTAATTTTTCCCAACGCGTGTTTCCCAAAAAAAGGGAATCGAAAAGTCAACGCAATCTTAAAAATCGGTACAAAAATGATAGGGACATCCTGCAGGCACATGGGTAAAAATAAATAAATGAGGTCAAAGAAGGGGTTATATATATGGCTCCTTTTTGCGCACTCACCGGCGGATCCGTCAACCAGGCACCCTCTCCTGCGATTGTACTCCTGCGAGCCAGTGCGACTGCCAGCCTCGGGGCAGCTTAGCAGCTCCTATAGAGCGGACCTCCACTCTCTTCACTCATGGCGGCAGGGTAAGAGAAGCCCCCGCCGCGTCTTTCCCAGAGCTTGACACCACGTCCTCTCCCCACCGGGGCTCAGACCAGAGTTCCTCTCTCGCCGGCGTTGTTTTTCAACCCCTGGTGACGGCTGCCCCCCTCTTAAGGAGTACCGCCACGTCGCCGTGGTGCTGCCAAGGGTGCGTTCTAGTGCGGACCCCGGCCGAAAAGTAACGCGCAAAAAGGGAGCAGAGACTGAGGTGTCGTTCTAATAAAAGGAAACAGAATTTATTTCCGTATTCCAACGCATCTTTTTTGTCTTCCTTTTCCGTTTTTTTTGCCTAGAGCACTTTTGATAACTTTCGCAAGAAAATTGACATCTCCATGTTTGGCCGGCGCAAAGAGGGGAAAGGGGTAATGTATCCGGCCCCAAACAAACCCAAGTGCCTGCAGTCGTGTCCGACGCCTGTGAAATGACCATAGCAGCCGCCTCTCCGCGACGGTCCGCACACAACACACACACACACACACACGCACGCACGCACGCACGCACGCACGCACGCACGCACGCACGCACGCACGCACGCACGCACGCACGCACGCACGCACACACACACACACACACACACACACACACACACACACACACACACACACACACACACACACACACACACACACACACACACAGGCAGATACAAGGGCGGCGGCGCAGGCATAGTCCTGAATATGACGGAAGGCAAGAATAAGTTTCGAACAAATGTTACAATAGTTCCAGTCAGTCAACTTGTGTACGATTTTAAAAGGCCCTTTCCATCCCGGTGACAGTTTCCGGCACTCTCTTTTTTGTACGCTTGTTTCTTAAGCCAGACTCGGTCTCCCGAGTTGTATACATTCTCGCATACATGAGCATCATGAAACGCCTTACTTTGCTCGTGTGCAGCCATACTGGCCTGTCGGGCCATCTCGCCCGTCGCCCTGAGAGTTTGCTGCAGACCTCGGACATAAGTCAAGGGTGCTCGCAGACACCGCGCCAGTGCTGGTCGGACGCGAGCTCTCCCCACCGTACCTGACATCAGCAGACAAGATGGGAGGCCTGCCGAAAACACATTCGTAAGGAGAGAAGCCAATAGATCGGTTGACATTACTGTTACATGCCAAAACAGCAGCTGGGAGGTAGCGTGACCATTGTTTTGGATGCTCTGCGCACAGCTTAGCCACAGCATCCAGGAGGAAACGATGGTCACGCTCTGAATAGGCGTTACCAGCAGGGTGATACGGGGTAGTGGTGGACTGACGAACTCCCAGAGTCTGATAGAACAGTTGCATTACATGTCCAGCCAAGTTTCTACCCAAGTCGCTATGAATGCATTTGGGTATTCCCACCACAATAATGACGTGATCCATCATGGCCTTCACAATTGTTTCAGCCTCCTGATCACGAATACGGATGGCCCATGTAAACCGAGTAAAGGCATCAGTACAGGTCAGAATGTAACGAAACTGCTCCGGCTCAGTCACCGGCAGACCGCACACTAAATCAACATCTAATCTATCAAGAAACGCCTCAGCCTGAAGTGAACCCAATGGAGCACGTGGACTGGTTTGCGGGTCTCGGCGTTTATCGCACACAGCACATTCCCGGCAGTAAGATTTTACATCTTTTTGAAGGCCTGGCCAGTGAAAGCGCTCCCTGGCCATGCGCTCCAGTCTGGCGGCTCCCTGATGTCCACCCCCGACTCCTGTGTGCAGTAGGGTACCTCATTTTGTACCGACCATGCAAATTATTGGGTGGCGATGGTTTTTCCCATTGTTTGAGACCTCCTGAATCCAATGGTACCAAAATCATACAAATTCGAAAATTTCTAGGGGTCGCGGATTGGATTTGAAATTCTGAATTTGTAAAAAAAGGTAAACAGGGATGGGAGTCGGAGCCGGAGCCGGAGCCGGTCGGAGTCGACCATTTTGCCCGGAGCCGGAGCCGGAGCCGCCGAAACACTTTTGATCGGAGCCGGAGTCGGAGCCGGAGCCGTCGGAAAGGGTCCGGCTCCGGCTCCCAGAGAGCTCTAAAATTACCAAAAATCAAACGTGAAATGGTCACATTTTACCTCGTGAGATGTCGCATGGAAACACCTTTATTCACCTGAAATATTACATTTTCGCAATATGTTTACGTATATCGAGATTAATGAAATATTGCAACTAGGGTGTTCCGTAGACGGTCTCACTCTCGGGCAGGTAGTGCGCCCCGGCCATTTAGCATGGGCAGAAATTGGCAACAAATGAAAGCATTGACGGAAACTGGCGGATCCATGAGGGGGGCAAAAAAGGCATTTGCCCCCAAACTGCCCATTTTTGGCGATTTTCTTTAAAAAACCATATGTTTTTCACGATTTACCCCATACCGTCGGCCTGCATCCGCCCCTGTTGACAGGCGCAGGGGGATGCCATTCCGTTCATGCCCCCACCCAAAGCCCTGGAAGGGGGCAGACTATATTTTGGCCCCCCAAAGGCCGAAGAAATTGTTTGAAAAAGGTGTTTACACTAGGTCTGTCGAGCAATAAAATCTTTGCTCCCACCTCCCCATAGTGAGCGAACCAGCTGCTGGGCCCTGGGGAGTAGGGTGGTTGGTTCCGATTTTTCTCGAAAAGGAATTATGCCATCAGCCTATCTGATGTGTTTTTCGATGTTGAACACTGTTAACTTAGGGTCGTTCAAACAAACTTTTTCTTTTCAGACTCGAACCCACTTTTTGCCATTATATATTCAATTCTGATTTCAATGAGCTACATTCCAAGCGTCTACGACAGCGGGAAAGATCGCCTCAAAACGGTTAAAGATTTCATGTTTCGGGCGCTATTGGCCGCCCGGCGTTGCAGTCTCCCCTTGTTAAATTGGGATATAAGGGGTGCATAACCTACCAGTAAAGACAACGTGGCATGTGCGTGCGTATAAGAGCGGTAGATGGGATTTAACATGCAGGCATTTACTTGTCAGATGTATTTGTAGCGCAATACAAATACATGTTATTCCACAAAAGACCTGAAATTAAATGATTCAGCACCCTTGTACTCTAAATCCCGACAGAACATGAATGCCTTCCGGAGGCGAACCTTTCTCTAGTAACTATCGCTGGAGAACGTTGTGAGGCAGGTGCTTCTCCATATTCTTCTGCGAACTATTTAAGAGCTCTGGTACTGATAAAAGAAGATACTGTTTCATATTTTTATCCTTTAGGTGGCTCACGAAATCTTCCACCAGCTTCACACCACGTTCTGTGGGACCGTTCACGACAGTAAGTTCTGGAATACCTTGAAACAGGGGAAGCTATACCAGCTTCTCAACGGAGCCATTTCTGGTCAGAATATTTCAGATTCAGGCAATCGAATACCAGCCAGCTGTCAGGAGTAACAAGTTGGCTGAGGCTTAGTACCGACCACTTACAGAGCTCTTCATAGCCTCTATCGGAAACTTAAGCCTGCCCTAGTCAAATGTGAATCGTTTGCTGTTTTGGCCAATTATTGTGCGACTGGCTCCTTACCTCCACGATGGTGGTTCTCACCAGCGCGACAGAATATAACGTTCTGTGCACAGATACCACAGCTGACGACAAATTGACTTCAGCACATTCAGGGCGATTTCTATATTAACTTAATGAAAACACTGCATTGCATTTGATGGATAGCTTTGAGGCTCATAGAAGGCTCTAAAGCTGACTATCCGCGACGGAGGAACCCAAATGCATGGTTTAGAACCACTTATAAGGAAAGCCGCGAACTATTTGGGAGTCTGAGTGGCTCAGTCGGTTAACGCTTGCGCTCGGCTTGGTCAATGACATTCATTATGTGCTGGGTGTCGTGGGTTCGAGCCCACCCAGAGGCAGAATCTGGCGCCCTGCTCTAGCCCGAGCTAATTCTTTCCCTCTTTCCTCTGATGACATATGACCTGAGTAGTTGATGCGTTGTTAAACTCTAAAATTATAATATTCTGTCTTTAACTATCTTCTGGAATGATGAACGGAATCTGACACATTAGTAGCACGCACTTCATGCCATAAATGTCCTATATTCCATAATATGGCTCGCTGGTGAGCTCCGGGTCTTCTAAACAGACAGTTGTAGGAGACAACCTCTCCTGACAGCAACACGTAAACCAGCTTGCGCAATTCGAGATAATACTCCGATATTGTGTAGAGGCGCTGAAGTTAATGTGCAAACGCAACTGTTATTTGTGACCAGAAAGTTATAATCTGCTTCGGGAACAAGAATCCCAATGCTAAAGGTAAAAAGGCAGTGATACAGTACCTGGCCTAAACAGCAAAACCATCCACCTTTCAGTTAGGTAGACTAAAGTTTCCGACAGAGGCTATGAAGAGCTCGGCTCGATACCAAGCCTCTCCCAATTTCTCATTCCTGAAAGCTGGATGGTATTCGAGCGCCTGAATCTGAAAGATTCTGACATGAAATGGCTCCGTTGAGAAGCTGGTGACTGGTATAGCTTCCCCTGTTTCAAGGTATTCCAGAACTTACTGTCGTGAATGGTCCCACAGAACGTGGTGTGAAGCTGGTGGAAGATTTCGTGAGCCACGTAAAGGGTAAAATATGAAACAGGATCATCTTTTATCAGTACCAGAGCTCTTAAATAGCTCGCAGGAGAATAAGGAGAAGCATCTGCCTCACGACGTTCTCCAGCGTTAGTTACTAGAGAAAGGTTCGCCTCCGGAAGGCATTCCTGTTCTGTCGGGATTTAGAGTACTAGGGTGCTGAATAATTTAATTTCAGGTCTTTTGTGGAATAACATGTATTTTTATTGCGCTGCAAATACATCTGACAAGTAGATGCCTGCATGTTAAATCCCACCTACCGCTCTTATACGCATGCACATGCCAGGTTGTCTTTACTGGTAGGTTATGCACCCCTTTCATCCCAATTTAACAAGTGGAGACTGCAACGCCGGGTGGCCAATTGCGCCCAAAACATGAAATCTTTAACCGTGTCGAGGCGATCTTTCCGCTGTCGTAGACGCTTGGAATGTGGCTCATTGAAATTAGAATTGAATATATAATGGGAAAAAAGTGGGTTCGAATCTGAAAAAGATTTTGAACGACCCTGCTGTTAGCTCATCGAGGTTTTTCTTTGCGGGCTGTCCAAGTTTTATTTGATCGTTGTATCTTTAATTTTTATGTGGGTTTGCGGGCATGTCTGACCCATACTTCTGTTTGCCATAACAGTGCAGTGCAGTTTGCCATACGACTGCACTGCAGTGTAGGTTGGTCCAGTTTTGAGGTTCACTGGCCTTTGGCATCTGGTCAAGAGCGTTCGTTCATCCAGTCGCCATTTTTCATTCGTACAAATACATAGTCACTTTGTATCTGATAGACTTTCACGCCCTTGGGAACGTTTCGATCACATTTTGGATATAGGTACATTGCCGGAGCCGGAGCCGGTCGGAGCCGACTATTTTTCCCGGAGCCGGAGCCGTTAGGACACTTTCACCCGGAGCCGGAGCCAGAGCCGAAATCATAACCCCGGACCGGAGCCGGAGCCGGAGCCGTCCAAAATTGTCTCGGCTCCGCATCCCTGGTAAAAAACCTGTTTTGACGCCACAGAGATATAACTCTTCTGTTCAGAGCCATGAAACCGAAATCCACCAGTCGTTTGCCATAAATCTTGTTTATTTGGAACGTATTTGGTTGAATTTGGAAGCCAGATTACTCTTAATATTAAGTTAACCATCGTATTAGCAAAATGTAGGCATTTGCATGCCTATTTCGATGTGTATTTTAGTTAATACGCACTCTGTGTACCATCCATAGTAAGTGGGTTACTTCGGTCACGTGAGGAGCATTTATAACACTTTGGTTGGTAAAAATGGCAAAGACTGTGTCAAGAATGGATGTTAATAAGGCTAAACTAATAAAGAATGTCTGAGATTCGCTCACATGTTTTATCCCGAACATTAACTATACCATCCTTAGATTCTGCCCCAATAAGCCCGATTCTGCCACACCATATTGCTAAGTACCTTTCCAATATGTACGCTTTGATTAAAAATACAAGTTTATGAATGATGAAGTAAAATGCAGCATCTTCAAATGTTCAAGAAAATTGTCATATTTTAGCCAGGCTCGGGCCTTCAATAACACAGTTTTTTCGGAAGATCATGTTACTAATTGATAACCGAAGTGATCTTCCACGGATCTTGTTTCTTATTCCGGTGAGAAACTCTTATAATTTTAGTTCGGCTTGATCACAGGCTAAGTTATGGAGACAGAAGACCTATTAACTATATGAACTCGGACATTTCGGGGGAGAGGCCTGAGCCCTCCCCCCACCTTGGATCCACCATTGCTGGCCAGTCAAATACGGGCAAATTGCCGGCGATTCGATCCACTACCCGCGTCTATTACGTAGGTCAGCCTTTCTCCTCAATTACAGGTCCCAGCTTCGAACAGTCAGTACTGTTCGAACATCCACATTCAGATGTGGATATGCAAGACGAACTCCGGCCTGCGCTTGTATTAAATAATCCTGAATGTCACCACGGTACTGCTCAGAGTCTAAGCAGCGAGCTGCCGATAGCTGGTCTGGAGGGCCACCCAGGACCCGCTTGATGGCCTCATCGGCTTGTTCCAGAGAATCGCAACTTTCCTGGTGGAGCGCCTCCTTTACATTTCCCGAGACAAAGAATCTGAGAAAGCTCACCTTCTTATCAGCAGACCACTTCTTCAGCTCGGCCAACAGCTTGCTATCGTCAAACCAGTTTTCCCACTCTCTATAAGATGATCCAGAAAATTTTTCTAAACTAATGTCCGACATATTCTTGCTGTGAGGAACCGCTGCCACCACTTTCGTAAGTTCACTTATGGGTCCGACCTCACAGCCAAGAGTCCAACTTAGATCCACATTTGATGTATTAACTCTCGCACAACAGCCTAATCCTCTTGACACCGCGCTCTCGTTCCAACTCCCCGCCGGTTCCACCCTCGCAGCGACTCCCCGTCACCGCCCAGTCAGGTGACCGGCGGCCAGCCAATCAGGGCGAGCAAAGCGGTGGTGTGACCTCTGACTAGGTCACCCCGCCTCGAACCCTCCGCCCGAGGCACCATTGACATGCAAATGAATACTATGTTTCAACCTACAACAGTGGCACTGCTCAGTCGGCAAGGGAGGCGGTGGTACTGACAGTGGTACTGCTCGTTCGGCAGGGGAGGCAGTGGTACTGACAGTGGCACTGCTCGGTCGGCAGGGGAGGCAGTGGTACTGCTCGGTCGGCAGGGGAGGCGGTGGTACTGACAGTGGTACTGCTCGTTCGGCAGGGGGAGGCGGTGGTACTGACAGTGGCACTGCTCGGTCGGCAGGGGAGGCAGTGGTACTGACAGTGGCACTGCTCGGTCGGCAGGGGAGGCGGTGGTACTGACAGTGGCACTGCTCGGTCGGCAGGGGAGGCAGTGGTACTGCTCGGTCGGCAGGGGAGGCAGTGGTACTGACAGTGGCACTGCTCGGTCGGCAGGGGAGGCAGTGGTACTGCTCGGTCGGCAGGGGAGGCAGTAGCACTGCTCGGTCGGCAGGGGAGGCAGTAGCACTGCTCGGTCGGCAGGGGGAGGCGGTGGTACTGACAGTGGCACTGCTCGGTCGGCAGGGGAGGCAGTGGTACTGACAGTGGTACTGCTCGGTCGGCAGGGGAGGCAGTAGCACTGCTCGGTCGGCAGGGGAGGCGGTGGTACTGACAGTGGCACTGCTTCGGTCGGCAGGGGAGGCAGTGGTACTGACAGTGGTACTGCTCGGTCGGCAGGGGAGGCAGTAGCACTGCTCGGTCGGCAGGGGAGGCGGTGGTACTGACAGTGGCACTGCTCGGTCGGCAGGGGAGGCGGTGGTACTGACAGTGGTACTGCTCGGTCGGCAGGGGAGGCGGTGGTACTGACAGTGGCACTGCTCGGTCGGCAGGGGAGGCAGTAGCACTGCTCGGTCGGCAGGGGGAGGCGGTGGTACTGACAGTGGCACTGCTCGGTCGGCAGGGGAGGCAGTGGTACTGACAGTGGTACTGCTCGGTCGGCAGGGGAGGCAGTAGCACTTGCTCGGTCGGCAGGGGAGGCGGTGGTACTGACAGTGGCACTGCTCGGTCGGCAGGGGAGGCAGTGGTACTGCTCGGTCGGCAGGGGAGGCGGTGGTACTGACAGTGGCACTGCTCGGTCGGCAGGGGAGGCGGTGGTACTGACAGTGGTACTGCTCGGTCGGCAGGGGAGGCGGTGGTACTGACAGTGGTACTGCTCGGTCGGCAGGGGAGGCGGTGGTACTGACAGTGGTACTGCTCGGTCGGCAGGGGAGGCAGTAGCACTGCTCGGTCGGCAGGGGGAGGCGGTGGTACTGACAGTGGCACTGCTCGGTCGGCAGGGGAGGCGGTGGTACTGCTCGGTCGGCAGGGGAGGCGGTGGTACTGACAGTGGTACTGCTCGGTCGGCAGGGGAGGCGGTGGTACTGACAGTGGTACTGCTCGGTCGGCAGGGGAGGCGGTGGTACTGACAGTGGTACTGCTCGGTCGGCAGGGGAGGCAGTGGCACTGCTCGGTCGGCAGGGGAGGCGGTGGTACTGACAGTGGCACTGCTCGGTCGGCAGGGGAGGCGGTGGTACTGACAGTGGTACTGCTCGGTCGGCAGGGGAGGCAGTAGCACTGCTCGGTCGGCAGGGGAGGCGGTGGTACTGACAGTGGTACTGCTTGGTCGGCAGGGGGAGGCGGTGGTACTGACAGTGGTACTGCTCGGTCGGCAGGGGAGGCGGTGGTACTGACAGTGGTACTGCTCGGTCGGCAGGGGAGGCGGTGGTACTGATAGTGGTACTGCTCGGTCGGCAAGGGAGGCGGTGGTACTGACAGTGGTACTGCTCGGTCGGCAGGGGAGGCGGTGGTACTGACAGTGGTACTGCTCGGTCGGCAGGGGAGGCAGTGGTACTGCTCGGTCGGCAGGGGAGGCGGTGGTACTGACAGTGGCACTGCTCGGTCGGCAGGGGAGGCGGTGGTACTGACAGTGGTACTGCTCGGTCGGCAGGGGAGGCGGTGGTACTGACAGTGGTACTGCTCGGTCGGCAGGGGGAGGCGGTGGTACTGACAGTGGTACTGCTCGGTCGGCAGGGGAGGCGGTGGTACTGACAGTGGTACTGCTCGGTCGGCAGGGGAGGCGGTGGTACTGACAGTGGTACTGCTTGGTCGGCAGGGGAGGCAGTGGTACTGCTCGGTCGGCAGGGGAGGCGGTGGTACTGACAGTGGCACTGCTCGGTCGGCAGGGAGGCGGTGGTACTGACAGTGGTACTGCTCGGTCGGCAGGGGAGGCGGTGGTACTGACAGTGGTACTGCTTGGTCGGCAGGGGAGGCAGTGGTACTGCTCGGTCGGCAGGGGAGGCGGTGGTACTGACAGTGGCACTGCTCGGTCGGCAGGGGAGGCGGTGGTACTGACAGTGGCACTGCTCGGTCGGCAAGGGGAGGCGGTGGTACTGACAGTGGTACTGCTTGGTCGGCAGGGGAGGCAGTGGTACTGCTCGGTCGGCAGGGAGGCGGTGGTACTGACAGTGGCACTGCTCGGTCGGCAGGGGAGGGGGGGGTACTGACAGTGGCACTGCTCGGTCGGCAGGGGGAGGCGGTGGTACTGACAGTGGCACTGCTCGGTTGGCAGGGGAGGCGGTGGTACTGACAGTGGTACTGCTCGGTCGGCAGGGAGGCGGTGGTACTGACAGTGGTACTGCTTGGTCGGCAGGGGAGGCAGTGGTACTGCTCGGTCGGCAGGGGGAGGCGGTGGTACTGACAGTGGCACTGCTCGGTCGGCAGGGGAGGCGGTGGTACTGACAGTGGCACTGCTCGGTTGGCAGGGGAGGCGGTGGTACTGACAGTGGTACTGCTCGGTCGGCAGGGGGAGGCGGTGGTACTGACAGTGGTACTGCTCGGTCGGCAGGGGGAGGCGGTGGTACTGACAGTGGTACTGCTCGGTCGGCAGGGGAGGCGGTGGTACTGACAGTGGCACTGCTCGGTCGGCAGGGGAGGCGGTGGTACTGACAGTGGCACTGCTCGGTCGGCAGGGGAGGCGGTGGTACTGACAGTGGCACTGTCTGCTCGGTCGGCAGGGGAGGCGGTGGTACTGACAGTGGTACTGCTCGGTCGGCAGGGGGAGGCGGTGGTACTGACAGTGGCACTGCTCGGTCGGCAGGGGAGGCGGTGGTACTGACAGTGGCACTGCTCGGTCGGCAGGGGAGGCGGTGGTACTGACAGTGGCACTGCTCGGTCGGCAGGGGAGGCAGTGGTACTGCTCGGTTGGCAGGGGAGGCGGTGGTACTGACAGTGGTACTGCTCGGTTGGCAGGGGAAGCGGTGGTACTGACAGTGGTACTGCTCGGTCGGCAGGGGAGGCGGTGGTACTGACAGTGGCACTGCTCGGTCGGCAGGGGGAGGCGGTGGTACTGACAGTGGCACTGCTCGGTCGGCAGGGGAGGCGGTGGTACTGACAGTGGTACTGCTCGGTCGGCAGGGGGAGGCGGTGGTACTGACAGTGGCACTGCTCGGTCGGCAGGGGGAGGCGGTGGTACTGACAGTGGTACTGCTCGGTCGGCAAGGGAGGCGGTGGTACTGACAGTGGTACTGCTCGGTCGGCAGGGGAGGCAGTGGCACTGCTCGGTCGGCAGGGGGAGGCGGTGGTACTGACAGTGGCACTGCTCGGTCGGCAGGGGAGGCGGTGGTACTGACAGTGGCACTGCTCGGTCGGCAGGGGGAGGCAGTGGTACTGCTCGGTTGGCAGGGGAGGCGGTGGTACTGACAGTGGTACTGCTCGGTTGGCAGGGGGAAGCGGTGGTACTGACAGTGGTACTGCTCGGTCGGCAGGGGGAGGCGGTGGTACTGACAGTGGCACTGCTCGGTCGGCAGGGGGAGGCGGTGGTACTGACAGTGGCACTGCTCGGTCGGCAGGGGGAGGCAGTGGTACTGCTCGGTCGGCAGGGGGAGGCGGTGGTACTGACAGTGGCACTGCTCGGTCGGCAGGGGGAGGCGGTGGTACTGACAGTGGTACTGCTCGGTCGGCAAGGGAGGCGGTGGTACTGACAGTGGTACTGCTCGGTCGGCAGGGGAGGCAGTAGCACTGCTCGGTCGGCAGGGGAGGCGGTGGTACTGACAGTGGCACTGCTCGGTCGGCAGGGGAGGCAGTGGTTCTGACAGTGGTACTGCTCGTTCGGCAGGGGAGGCAGTAGCACTGCTCGGTCGGCAGGGGGAGGCGGTGGTACTGACAGTGGCACTGCTCGGTCGGCAGGGGGAGGCAGTGGTACTGCTCGGTTGGCAGGGGAGGCGGTGGTACTGACAGTGGTACTGCTCGGTCGGCAGGGGGAGGCGGTGGTACTGACAGTGGTACTGCTCGGTTGGCAGGGGGAAGCGGTGGTACTGACAGTGGTACTGCTCGGTCGGCAGGGGAGGCGATGGTACTGACAGTGGCACTGCTCGGTCGGCAGGGGAGGCAGTGGCACTGCTCTGTCGGCAGGGGAGGCGGTGGTACTGACAGTGGCAGTGCTTGGTCGGCAGGGGGAAGCGGTGGTACTGACAGTGGCACTGCTCTGTCGGCAGGGGAGGCGGTGGTACTGACAGTGGTACTGCTCGGTCGGCAGGGGGAGGCAGTGGTACTGACAGTGGTACTGCTCGGTCGGCAGGGGAGGCGGTGGTACTGACAGTGGCAGTGCTTGGTCGGCAGGGGAAGCGGTGGTACTGACAGTGGCACTGCTCTGGTCGGCAGGGGAAGCGGTGGTACTGACAGTGGCACTGCTCTGTCGGCAGGGGAGGCGGTGGTACTGACAGTGGCACTGTTCGGTCGGCAGGGGGAGGCGGTGTTCCCGCCGGCGGTGGTGCCGCTGGACTTGGCAGACTGCGCCGCCGCCTCAGCTGCCGGCCGCCGCGCTCTGGCCATCTACGGCCACGTAGATGTCCTGATCTGTAACGCTGGCGTCAGCTACCGGTAAGGTCGCGGCCCGCGGGGATGGGTGGACCTTTCTGTCAGCCAATATGCCTCCGACCGGGCAGAAATGTGCCAATTCCAAACACGTTATCGGAGGCAATACCGTTCCCTTCCGTTGCAGGAGCATTGCGTAAGAGGTTGGCCAGTGGTGATCCCGATTGAGTCAGTTAATAACTTTTTATATGGCGTTTTGTGCATGACACCTTTGGCCGCCTCTAAAATAATCCGGATTGATACTTTCAAGTGGCGGTGAATTTTTTTGTGGTAAGGGGCTATCGACGTTGTTGGCTACGGTTTTCTTTATTTCGCTTCGTGACAAACAGTCTCCAAATCATAACCACGGAAATTGTGGCCATCTGGGGTTACACACCAGTTTTGGACGACCGTTTTCACTCCTCCCCTGTTATGAAAACGATAGCTTTTAGGGATGATCTAACTGGCAAGGAGTGAACAGGTGTGGTAAAGGTTATCGCAAGCCTTTCTTGTGGCCGCCGCCTTCACACCGTGACCTGAGGTTGCATTACTGGTGCTTCTGCCGTCTCCACACCGTGACCTGAGGTTGCATTACTGGTGTTTCTGCCGTCTCCACACCGTGACCTGAGGTTGCATTACTGGTGCTTCTGCCGTCTCCACACCGTGACCTGAGGTTGCATTAATGGTGCTTCTGCCGTCTCCACACCGTGACCTGAGCTTGCATTACTGGTGCTTCTACCGTCTCCACACCGTGACCTGAGGTTGCATTACTGGTGCTTCTGCCGCCCCCACACTGTGACCTGAGGTTGCATTACTGGTGTTTTCGCCGTCTCCACACCGTGACCTGAGGTTGCATTACTGGTGCTTCTGCCGTCTCCACACAGTGACCTGAGCTTGCATTAATGGTGCTTCTGCCGTCTCCACACCGTGACCTGAGGTTGCATTACTGGTGCTTCTGCCGTCTCCACACCGTGACCTAAGGTTGCATTACTGGTGCTTCTGCCGTCTCCACACCGTGACCTGAGGTTGCATTACTGGTGCTTCTGCCGTCTCCACACCGTGACCTGAGGTTGTATTACTGGTGCTTCTGCCGTCTCCACACCGTGACCTGAGGTTGCATTAATGGTGCTTCTGCCGTCTCCACACCGTGACCTGAGGTTGCATTACTAGTGCTTTCGCCGTCTCCACACCGTGACCTGAGGTTGCATTAATGGTGCTTCTGCCGTCTCCACACCGTGACCTGAGGTTGCATTACTGGTGTTTTCGCCGTCTCCACACCGTGACCTGAGGTTGCATTACTGGTGCTTCTGCCGTCTCCACACCGTGACCTGAGGTTACATTACTGGTGTTTTCGCCGTCTCCACACCGTGACCTGAGGTTGCATTACTAGTGCTTTCGCCGTCTCCACACCGTGACCTGAGGTTGCATTACTGGTGCTTCTGCTGTCTCCACACCGTGACCTGAGGTTGCATTACTGGTGCGTCTGCCGTCTCCACACCGTGACCTGAGGTTGCATTAATGGTGTTTCTTCCGTCTCCACACCGTGACTTGAGGCTGCATTACTGGTGTTTTCGCCGTCTCCACAGCGTGACCTGAGGTTGCATTACTGGTGCTTCTGCCGTCTCCACACAGTGACCTGAGGTCGCATTAATGATGCTTCTGCCGTCTCCACACCGTGACTTGAGGTTGCATTACTGGTGCTTCTGCCGTCTCCACACCGTGGCCTGAGGTTGCATTACTGGTGTTTTCGCCGTCTCCACACCGTGACCTGAGGTTGCATTACTGGTGTTTTCGCCGTCTCCACACTGTGACCTGAGGTTGCATTACTGGTGTTTTCGCCGTCTCCACACCGTGACCTGAGGTTGTATTCCTGGTGTTTTCGCCGTCTCCACACCGTGACCTGAGGTTGCATTACTGGTGTTTCTTCCGTCTCCACACCGTGACCTGAGGTTATATTACTGGTGCTTCTGCCGCCCCCACACCGAGACCTGAGGTTGCATTACTAGTGTTTTCGCCGTCTCCACACTGTGACCTGAGGTCGCATTACTGATGCTTCTGCCGTCTCCACACCGTGACCTGAGGTTGTATTACTGGTGCTTCTGCTGTCTCCACACCGTGACCTGAGGTTGTATTACTGGTGTTTTTGCCGTCTCCACACCGTGACCTGAGGCTGTATTATTGGTGTTTTCGCCGTCGCCACACCGTGACCTGAGGGTGTATTACTGGTGCTTCTGCCGTCTTCACACCGTGACCTGAGGTTGTATTACTGGTGCTTCTGCCGTCTCCACACCGTGACCTGAGGTTGCATTACTGGTGTTTTCGCCCGCCACCACACGCTCTGTGATAACGTTTCCGTCCTTCATATCTGGTTCACACCTCCGCTGGCTAGACTCGTATTTGGTTTACCAGGTTCACTGGTATTTGGTGTGCTCTGTCCTGACAGGGAGGGGCATCTCTCGCTTGTGGTGTGCTCTGTCCTGACGGGGAGAGGCGTCTCTCGCTGGTGGTGTGCTCTGTCCTGACGGGGAGGGGTGTCTCTCGCTGGTGGTGTGCTCTGTCCTGACGGGGAGAGGCGTCTCTCGCTGGTGGTGTGCTCTGTCCTGACGGGGAGGGGCGTCTCTCGTTGGTGGTGTGCTCTGTCCTGACGGGGAGGGGCGTCTCTCGCTGGTGGTGTGCTCTGTCCTGACGGGGAGAGGCGTCTCTCGCTGGTGGCGTGCTCTGTCCTGACGGGGAGGGGCGTCTCTCGCTGGTGGTGTGCTCCGTCCTGAGGGGGTTGTCGGCAGGGGGTGTCTCTCGCTGGTGGTGTGCTCTGTCCTGACGGGGAGGGGCGTCTCTCGCTGGTGGTGTACTCTGCCCTGACTGGGGTCGGCAGGGGGAGGCGGCAGAGACGTCTCTGGCGGTGGACCAGCAGCTGATGCAGGTTAACTACCTGGGCCAGGTGGCCCTACTGAAGACGGTGGTGCCATCTATGCGACTGCGGCGACGCGGACACCTGCTCTGCGTCAGTTCGGTCCAGGGCCGCATTGCCATTCCATACAGGTGGGCGTGGCCGGCTCGGCAGCCACTGTGGCCACGATCAGGGGTGCATCCAGGAGGAGACAATTCTGTCGTCCCCCTCCAAAACTGTCAAATGTTTCCCTTTTCCCCTTTTGATCGGTTTCGTTCCAAAACAATTTTTCACGGGTCTGCACCGCTTGCCCCCTCCTTTCTAACGTTTTGCTGGATAACCTTACGACCACATCAGGACATGTTTTGATTTGTTTAAATGCGGGGAGTATTACCCCAGCAGCGGACAGAAATCCCCTCTAGGACCAGTAACAGCTGTTCTCCCCTTGACTCAGACGGATGGCTTATAAAAGAGGAAGATTAAGAAATGGATCTATGAGACGGATCCAGGCTCCCTGTCTCCTCCGAAGACATAAACGTATATGCGTCGGGGCAGGGGGGGCGCCAGCCCAGTAGCAGTGGTTGTGTGAGAGAGCGAGCGGGCGTCAGCCCTGTAGCAGTGGTCGTGTGAGCGGGCGTCAGCCCAGTAGCAGTGGCTGTGTGAGAGAGCGAGCGGGCGTCAGCCCTGTAGCAGTGGTCGTGTGAGCGCGCGTCAGCCCAGTAGCAGTGGCTGTGTGAGAGAGCGAGCGGGCGTCAGCCCTGTAGTAGTGGTCGTGTGAGCGGGCGTCAGCCCAGTAGCAGTGGCTGTGTGAGAGAGCGAGCGGGCGTCAGCCCTGGAGTGGTCGGTGAGCGCGTAGCCGTAGAGTGGCTGTGTGAGAGAGCGAGCGGGCGTCATCCCTGTAGCAGTGGTCTGTGAGCGGGCGCCAGCCCAGTAGCAGTGGCTGTGTGAGAGAGCGTGCGGGCGCCAGCCCAGTGGCAGAGGTCGTGTGAGCTCTGAGCCGAGCCAGGTTGTGCGCCGCCAGGTCGGCCTACGCTGCCTCCAAGCACGCTCTGCAGGCGTTCTGCGACTGTCTGCGGGCCGAGCTGGCGGGCGATGACGTGCACGTGACGGTGGTCTCGCCGTCCTACATCGCCACCAGCCTGTCAAAAAACGCTGTCACCGCCACCGGCGCCACCTACAACCGTAAGTTTTTTTCTTGTTGGTTTTTGTCTGTGTTGTTGTTGCGTGCTGGTTGCGCTGTCTCTGTTTGTCTGTCTCTGTTTTGTCTGCTGCTCTGCCCCCCCTCTCTCTCTCTCTCTCTCTCTCTCTATATATATATATATATATATATATATATATATATATATATATATATATATATATTATGGCTGTATCCATTTGTGTCCAAAATTGGTTTTCGATTCGGATGTCGAGTGGAAAAGTTAACCTAAGTTGTACTCGTAAGTGGTAAATTATGCACTTGTTATTCCACGTTTCTGAGCTCGTGGGATGTCTTTTTATAGATTGCCTGATTTTATTCATTTTGATTTACAAAAATACAAAATGTTGTAATCCTTGATACAGAGTTTAGAACAGAGTACAGTTTTCCACGCAAGTCGTGCAATTCAAGCCCACTAAAGGGAATTTGGCACCGTGGTCGAATCCCGGAATTTAGTGTAATTAGAGGTATTTTTAGCCGAAAACCATAAAAATGTCCAGGATTTTTTCTGAGAAAGTACTATAAGCTCAATATTTTGATGTTTAAAATTATCCTCTTTGGTGCAAGAAATAAACCTCTGCCTGAGGATGACGTCATGATCTGGCAACTACGACCATCTTCAATTGGCTTCAATAGGCTGGCTACTCACCGTGACGTAAGCATGTCGTCACGCCAACAGCTGACAACTGTGGCCAGCTGCTTGGGTACATTTTGGGTATTTTTCTGGTAGCTTTTTGGCTTTTCTCTACGGAAATTTGATGTTCCTAGACAAATATATATTGGGTACCGGATTTTCCGGCATGCTTTAGAACTTGGCTATCTCAGTTAAAATCACCACAGCTTCTAGGAAGACGCTACGGAAGGTAGGCATTTCCATTGAATCTTGTGATTTGATTTCTAGGCGTCCCCTTCGCAGTCAAAAGCAGACCCCGTTCAAGTTGTTTGGCAGCATTACGTCATCATGGCTGGAGAGGCACTACAGTTACTATGCAGGGCATTGGAGAAATTGCACTTTTTCGAAGCTCTAAATAACCTGTTTTAGAACTGTATCGACAACACTTATATGGTTGAACAGAAAGCTAAAAGATTTTTATTTGTGAAACCATCAGTCGTTTTGCAAAAACTCCAGTGAAGAATATAATTTTTACAAATTTTCCAGAGCGTGTCAAAATAAGGACAGGTTCAGCACTAACAGCTGTTTGCAGTAAGACTAATTTCGATTTTGATTGGCTGTTGATTTCTGACCTTTGATTGGCTGTTGGTGGTACCTGCAGCAGAAGACAATAAACACCGGTGATCTCTTGAACGAAGGTAAATTTATTTCTCTCGGCTATTATGTAGGCCTGAGTTGATCAAATAAATGCATGCCCTTTCAACAAATTCTTTGAAGTGTTATAATTTTTCATTAGATTTACGTAAAATACGCTGCTCGCCGTTGAGATTAAGGTTACTGTCAAATGGGTGACACAAGTTGATCTCGATTTATACTAGATTGGTACCAAATACGCCCAAACTTGGTATGTTCCAGCTGATCCTTCCAAAAACTTAGTAGCATCTTCTATAACTTAGTAGGAAAGGGCGGTGACGTCATCATGGGAGGACTATATTTAGTAGGAAACTTGGTTGTACCCGTAGTTAAAGTACCCTGGTCAAAAGTTGCAATTGCCTACAATAATAACTTATAACCGCGTCATTGTGTCTCAGAATTCACATTCGCCCAGTTCCAAATCCCAAATCCCAGGGCGCTGGGTGGAGGGAGGCACCTGAGCAAGTTGGATTTTCCACTCAATTCTGTGTGCTATTTTTACTTATTTTTCCACTCACTTTTCAAGTGGAGTATTTTCAGCAGAATTCAATAGCCCTGGTGTTTATGAACTTATCAAAAGTATGGAACTAAGAACAATTTTCGTGGAAAATTCATTTCTAAACTGTAAATAGGTAATGGATGTAATAAGGTTTAAATTTCCTATCAAAATATTACTTGAATATTCCACTCACCGGCCAGATTTCCCAATATTAATTTTACACTCGGCATCGTGGCGCAAAAACCAGTTTTGTGACGCTCGTGGGGGAGGGGTGTTAAACACCCGCACTGACGGGGTACCCCCCCCAGGATCTCGAGAACCACGCTAGCTAGCGAAAAAGTAAACGGCGTTGGATAGCCCATCAAGTCTCTACAGGAAAAATTCAGCCATTTTTCAGGTCTCATTTTGGGTCACTAGAGGTCAAAACATGTTACCATAGAGATAACATGTAAATAAAGGATTTCAGTCATTATAAGTGTGCTGGTAAAGTTAGAGCAAGAAATAGGCCATTGAAATCCTCGCAGCAAGCTGAACCGAATGTTTTTTATATGACCTTGCTAGCTCAAATTGGGTAAAATATGGAATTTGACCTGACCGGAGGTGAGGTCAAGGTCAAATTAGGATATTAGAACTGCAAGGATGAAATAAACCTAATGCCGTGATAAAAAGCTCAGCCACCATTTATTACCAAGTTACTCGGTTTAAACAATTTTCCCATGCATTTCCAATCATGGTCATGGCTCGTACCTGACCTTAGGTCATCGATATCGGAAATACCGAACTTTATTTTACAGAACTCGGTGGGGCCATTTTGATTGATGTGAGTATCAATAGGATAAGTTCACCTTGTTCTGACCTATGCTATCTTAAACTTCTTTTGAGGAGAGGTCACCTGACCTACACTGGTGACTTAAGCTGAGATTACCTAACCTTAAAATTTTGACTTAAGTTTTAAAGATGATAAGGCAAAAGATATACCAAGCATGACGGCGCTGCGCGCTGCTGTTTTTATTCTGTCTCCCAAAACCCCAAGGGGTCGGGTACCTGCCCCCGTCAATGCGCGTGTTGAACACCCCCTCGAACTCAGTTCCTGGACGGGGTAGAGGAAAAAACGTGAAAGCGCTGAATAGCCCACGAAAAATTTGGAGGATGCTATGTCAGCAACTTTTGTTTAGGTTAATACTGAGGTCATGATAGGTAAAAAGGTGAAAGTTTTGAGCGTACTTGTACTCTACGCCTGACTGGGTCAAGTTGGAGTCAATATTCAGGCGTCATTCAATTCCTCGCATTAAAGAAAACTGAGTGATACTACTATTCCAATAAAAGAAGTAATTTTAAGCCGTAGGTATCTTCAGTAATAGAGCCATTTGTTGACCAATTTGCGTTTTCTCCATGAATTTCCAATGGATATGCATGACTCGTATCTGACTTTAGATCTGCAATTATAAAAAATCCTGGAATGTATTTTCTAGCCCCGGGGATCCATTATGTGATAAGTTTCAGATCGATAGATCCTGACTTAGGTCACTTGACCTGGCCTGGTGACCTGACCTGAGATGACCCAAAATAATCATTTTCAGGAGAGTTGCGTATTTGATCTAGAATAAGTGATGCCCAGTGCGGCGGCGCCTTGCGCCGCCGTTTTCCGTCACCATTGGAAAAAACCCGAGAGGTGTTCAAACACCCCCTTCCCACCGGGACGAGAGCGGCACAGGGAAATTACTCAGATTGCCGTAGCATAACCGTGCGAATAATTTGGAAGTTATTTCATGGGCCCATCTGGCCTCTGTTGCCTGTATTTAGACTTTGGAGGTCCCATATCACAATAGAAAATATGATAGGTCTGTACATAAAAATGCTTGGTTGGTGGTAGAGGGTAAACCCATTCTTCCCCAGTGTAGTATAGTTGGCACGGAACCCTGACCAGTGAAATGTTAATGATATTGACACATTCCTAATTATATCCTCAGATTCGTATAATCTACAGCATAAGACCTCGAAAGAACGCGACATGCCGCGTCAAGCAAGCAATTCAAGAAACCTGACTTCTTTATACTTGAATTTTATAGCAGAGAAAGTCAAACGCTTTGCTTGAATATCAAATGCCATAAAATTATCGGTTTCTGAGCACCTACTACCTGAGGAGGGTTCAACGTGTACAATTCAGAAATGCCACAGTTCTGTTTGCTCAGTCAGCGAAATCGACGAACCGTTTCCTTAAAAATGAGAGGAATAATCATCTTAGATTCATAATACTGGACAAAAATGTATCAAAGCGCACGCATATTCAGACATTGAACCGTGAGTGCATGTCAGTGAAGAAGAAAGGTAAGATTGGAAAATGTTTGGAACCAGGCTGGTTTTCTAATCTCACCTTTCCACGTTTTCAGTGACGAAGACCTGGTGTCTACGTATTATAATTTACCCCTTTTGGCATTTTGACATTTTTCCGGCCTTTGAGTGTAAGCTGGTTATTGATAGAATTCAGAACCATGATGCCTAGAAAATAAAATGCCTGCTTACACACCAGTCTTAACCAGAGACCATGCCAATGCCATCATTTGCTTCACATTTACAATTGTTCTATGGTCTTAAAATGTCTTTCTGGTCTATCATTGTCCGTTTATAGCTTTTTGCCACTTTTTCCGAGTAAATACCGGTATTTACCAGTTTACGCCACTGACTGGCATAATCCTAGTTTGTACAGGTATGTTGCCAGCCCTGAGTAGAATAGTGGCCAGCCCCAACATCAGTGACGCAGCAGGCGCGTGCGGCTGCAGCCAGGCTCTTGTTTGTGCAGGGATGCTGTGACGTCATGAGCCACAGCATTCCTGCCGGCAGCGTAACACGGCCCAGCGCCCTACACCTCCAGATTCACCGTCCGATTCGTATCGAACTGGTGCCACGCAACCCGCGCCAAAATATACATCATTTCAAACATGTCCGGGTCTCAGGAAGCATGTGAAGGCAGGGTACTCTGGATCCCTCAGTGGCAAGTCACCGGGTGGGGGGGGGTACTCTGGATCCGTCAGTGGCAAGTCACCGGGGAGGGGTACTCTGGATCAGTCACGGGGGTACTCTGGATCAGTCACGGGGTACTCTGGATCAGTCACGGGAGGTACTCTGGATCAGTCACGGGGAGGGTACTCTGGATCAGTCACGGTGGGTACTCTGGACGGGCAGGGGTACCGGATCGTCACGGGGAGGGTACTCTGGATCAGTCACGGGAGGGTACTCTGGATCAGTCACGGGGGGTACTCTGGATCAGTCACGGGGAGGCTCTGGATCAGTCACGGGGGGGTACTTGGATCAGTCACGGGGGTACTCTGGATCAGTCACGGGGGTACTCTGGATCAGTCACGGGGGTACTTGGATCAGTCACGGGGGTTTTGGATCAGTCACGAGGGTACTCTGGATCAGTCACGGGGGTACTCTGGATCAGTCACGGGGGGGTACTTGGATCAGTCACGGGGGTATCTGGATCAGTCACCGGGGAGGGTACTCTGGATCAGTCACGGGGGTACTCTGGATCAGTCACGGGGAGGGTACTCTGGATCAGTCACGGGGGAGGGTACTCTGGATCAGTCACGGGGGTACTCTGGATCAGTCACGGGGGTACTCTGGATCAGTCACGGGGAGGGTACTCTGGATCAGTCACGGGGGTACTCTGGATCCGTCAGTGGAAAATCACCGGGGGTACTCTGGATCCGTCAGTGGAAAATCACCGGGGGTACTCTGGATCCGTCAGTGGCAAGTCACCGGGGAGGGAACTCTGGATCCGTCAGTGGCAAGTCACCGGGGAGGGAACTCTGGATCCGTCAGTGGCAAGTCACCGGGGGAGAGGTACTTTGGATACGTCAGCGGCAAGTCACCGGGGAGGGGTACTTTGGATCCGTCAGCGGCAAAAGTCACCCGGAAGGGTGGCTGTACTTGTATCACTCAGGAAGCATGTGAGGGCAGGGAACTGTGATTCCGTCAGTGGCAAGTCACTGGGGGGGGCTGTACTTGTATAGAAGCTGTCTAGGCTTCACGTGCGCTGGGCGAGGGTAGGCAATAATTGTTGGGGTTTAACGGCGCATTAACTACCAAAGCCTTCTAGAAAACAGGAAACATTGTGTGAATGTGAATTCATTAGCCTTCCAGTCGACGCCAACGAACTGCCCCTGGATCTCAGACGTAAAAAGCCAGCACTCTCAGCTCAGCCAGATCCGTCAATACCCCTCCCACAAGACTTACAAGTGGATATTCGACGAGGTGTCAGCAGTCCCTCTCGGGACAGTATGGCCCACATCCCCACTAGCACCCTGCACACGTGTGTGCCAGTGGCTTGAGGGCTCTGACGCTAATCTAGAACTGATGCTGAAACTCGACCGCAGCGCATGGAACCATGGCGACCCGCTCCTGGCCAGTGTGACCTCGACCTGCTGCTGTGCCACAGCAGGTCGTCAGAGAGTCGATGCAAGAGGCACTGGCAGTGCATTTGTGGAGGACGGACTCAGCCACGGCTGTAGTTTGTCACCAACCGTTTCAGTTTTTACCACGGAACTGTAGGCTGATTTGCGAGTTTTACGTCACATCAGGCGCATCCCTGGAGAACAGTATCTTACTACAACTGACTCAGCAAGCTCTCTGCTCCAGTCTCAGCACACAAAGCAGAACTGGCTTGTACTAACGGTTAGAAAGTTTCTGAGAGTGATTGCCTCCCGAGGTACTGATGTGTGTTTTCGTTGGGTGCCGAGCCACGTTGGCATTTCAGGGAATGAACAAGTTGATACAGTTTCTAAGGATGCGTCTCAGCTGCCCCCTCTCGCGCGAGTTTAAAATTCCAGCCACAAACTTGAGACCATCAATGAAAATGTTAGTAGATACTGATTGGCAGACCAGGTGAACTGCAGAGCCAGACTACTTTTTGAAACGCCTGCGTCCATCGGTTGAGCCCTGGGAGTCTAGCAGCAGGCGAAGCAGAAGAGAGGAGGTGAGTCTCACAAGGCTTCCAATCGGCCACTATTCTGCTAGGCGCGGTCACTCCCTAAACAACACCGCCCCCAACGCGCGTCCCCACTGTGGCAGCCGCCTGACTGTGCAGCATGTCTTATCTGTTACTGACAGCTGCGACCAGCTGAAACGAAGCCAGCGCTGATTCTTCCCACCAGTTCTGCTGGGACTGATCCTAGGTAATGACGCATTCGTAGACATTGGGAAAGTTTTATCTACCTAAGAGAAGTAAATTGTGACGTAGTATACAGCTCCATTAGATATTCTTAGATGTTACAACCTCTGTATAGAGCACTTTAGCAAACCAGCACGGTCTCGGAATGGCAGTGCTCGAAATACGGCACTGGCGGGCAGGTCAGCCTATGCAGCTGAAGTGCCCTACAACTGCCATTACCATCGTCATTGGAGCCGGCGGCGGCGGTGCGGGGCGCCGTTGTTACTCCAGGTGGCATGCAATCGACGAGCAGACAGGTATTATTGGTGTGGGAACAGTGGCGTGCCGGGCGCGGGCTGCCAGGGCAGCGGCCGGCCCTGTGTGTGGCCCTGCTAACTATGGCAACGCGACCCCGCCTGGCGTAACGCACAGCGGTCGACAGCCAGCTGCAGCGTGGCGCCGCCCGCCCCTCCCCAGCGTCAATAGGCCGGCCACAACACGGCCCAGCCCGGCAGCTGTCTCAACGGCCGCTCAACGTACTGGTGGCCGAGAACGCCCCCAGGAATCCGGCCCCGCCGATATGGACCCCTGAAATCTCCACAAGTTCATAAGCGGTGCTTTAACGGCCCTTAACTTGGATATCGTGATATTGGTATTGGCAGATATTCGGTTGCTCGACAGGTCACCGACGAAACGACATTTTGGCTGTTGCCGTTTCTCAGTTTTGGAGCTGATGGAGCTTGACGGTGTGTCAGCTGCTGATTCTATTTAGGGCCCAACGTTTTCAGGTTAGGTCAGCTCTGGGCCGCTCTGGTAAGTCCAAGAATCTATACCCGGCAGTGTGGGACCTGCTCAGCTGTGTTAGCCTGTGTCATTCTCACGTATCCGTAGACATGTATGATTGACAACACACGAGATAAAAACTCACACGGCAGAGAGAGCAAGTACATAGAGCGGAGCCCGTTGCAAGGACCGTCGGCTGGTGCGCTGAAGAGCACAGGCCGCCGCCACCACACCCCCGACACCCACCCGCTAGGCGCCGCGACGACCCCCACACCTCCACACACTTACACCAAGGGCCGCTGCCCACACTAAAAATTGGTTCTTGGGGGGGCAAACGATACTATTTTAGGCTTTGGACGGGGCCACCGCCTCTTTGCCCTCCCTCGGAGCCGTCAGTGGTCGGTACAGAGAGGACTGCGCGAGGAAGGTGTTCCGCAGGGAAACGCAGGTTAGTCAATATCATGGTCTGCTGGTGACAAGCCATTCTGCTCTCGATGGTCTCGTGCAAGGCCCTGGCAAGGCGCAGAGTTGGAGCCAGGCGTTACTGGAGAGCCACGGCATCGGTATCAGTCCCCTCAGAGAGCCACGGCATCGGTATCAGTCCCCTCAGAGAGCCACGGCGTCGGTATCAGTCCCCTCAGAGAGCCACGGCATCGGTATCAGTCCCTTCAGAGAGCCACGGCATCGGTATCAGTCCCCTCAGAGAGTCACGGCGTCGGTTTCAGTCCTCTCGAAGAGTCAAGGCGTCGGTATCAGTCCCCTCGAAGAGCCACGGCATCGGTATCAGTACTCTCCGAGAGTCACGGCATCGGTATCAGTCCCCTCAGAGAGCCACGGCATCGGTATCAGTACTCTCGAAGAGTCACGGCATCGGTATCAGTCCCCTCAGAGAGTCACGGCGTCGGTTTCAGTCCTCTCGAAGAGTCACGGCGTCGGTATCAGTCCTCTCGAAGAGTCACGGCGTCGGTATCAGTCCTCTCGAAGAGCCACGGCATCTGTATCAGTCCCCTCGGAGAGCCACGGCGTCGGTTTCAGTCCCCCAGAGGGGGATGAGGTGGCTTAGTGGATAGCACCCTTGTCTTCTTTTTTTAAATGTTTATTTTCACTTTCACTTTCATCATCATTTCACAACGTTGTTTTCACAGAGACAACCTCTTAGCGCTTCCCCCCTTCCCACCCCGACAGGTTGCACTCATTAATTATAATTATTGATCGCGTCGATTCCAAAATTTAGCAAGACATACGCCATCTGCTTCCCCAAATTGCTGAAATCCGACATAGGTGTCACTGCCCGCGTTCTTCGGCGCCACATCACATCTCATATATCTTTTCCAGCGTTACAGCGGTAAAGTGTCACTACTGACGTTTCCCGGCGTTCTAATGCAGCTCACTAACAAACAAACAGAAACGCACGTCATGTTGCATAATACAGCAAACTACAACAATAATCGCGACCCGTTGACACTAATTTCCGTGGAAGCCACAGAAGTTGGTCGTCCGAGTGGCACGTCCGAGCTCCATATAAATTTCCATTTTTCCTTATGGGCTTAGATCCGGTTACGTTTCACAGCCAGCATGCCCTCAGCATAACAAAAGTTAGCAATGTCCTTTTTTGCCCCTTCCATACTAGGCTGCTCCTCCCCATCTCTATTTAATTTCCTGGTGACAAGTGACAATATACTGTTTTACAAGCAGCAAGATAAGATTTACTATTGAAGGAGCTTGTGGATAACCTAAAAGTACGGTTTCGTAGTGGAGGAAATGGTCACGTAGATTATATGTAGTTTTCAGTTGTGGCAAAATTGTGTGTCATAAAGGCTCTACAGATTCACATTCAAAGAAGAAGTGTTTTAGATCATCTGGTTCTAAGCATCGTACGCACAAAGGGCTGCCTATAATGCCCCTCACGGCCAAAAATTTTCTGGTAGGTATATAACGGTTGATGATTCGGTAATGCAGTGATTGTAGCTTTGTTGAGATAGTGCACTTGTATGGGATTTCAAATATCTTTTGCCAGTTTTGTGGCCTAACATTAGACATTTCCCATTTGTTCATAGCCGTTGGAATTGTCTTTATCACCTGTTTATCGTAAAAATGTTTGACACGGCACATTTTCAAAGGCACTCTTTTTCCTTCCCTAGTTAGAAAAATAATCTCATTCACTAAATCGGGGTCGATCACGCATCTTTCTGATCGGCGTAGTGTGTTTTTCCATGCAGCAGGGATAGCCTGTTTAATTTTTTCCAGCATGGAAAGTTCATGCGCAGCCCATTGTATTTTTCATGTAACTGGCCTAAGTTTAAAAAGTCTCCCCTTTGATTCACCAGATGTTCGATTCGCCTTATCCCTGTAGCATACATATTTTTATTGAAGAGAGTCTTTTTATTGGAAGTAATTTCCCCATTATGCCAAAGTGACTGTGCTAGAATATAGCTGACTTCATCAGTGGGTAAAGTGTTGTTGGAATGAAATTCAGCAAGTATTGTTTTGTAGAAGTCTGGGATCTTCAACTTCTTAATGAAGGTGCCAGATTTTCCCACTCTTAAAAGATCGTTTAATTCAAATCCACTAAGACGGGCCTGTAGTATCTTTCTCCACTCGGATTCAAGATTGATGGACATTCGCTTTACCCATGTCATTCGCAGTGCAGTACAAAATTTGCTTACATCAGGTGCATTTAGGCCCCCGTATTTGATGTCTTGACAGAGAGCTCTCCTGGCTACTTTTGGTGGACGGCCACGCCAAATGTATTTCATAATTAAGCTCTGAATTTGTGCCAGCTCTGCGCTTTTTATTATGCTGCTCGAAGCAATATATACCATTTGCGATGCTAACAATGTTTTGGAGGTTACTATCCGGCCCTTGATTGTTAGGTCACGCTGGGACCACATATTGGTCGTGTTTCTGATTTTTTGGTGCACCTGAGAAAAATTATCATCGCCGCATTGTGATCGGGCACTGAACCATAACCCTAGAATTTTCAATCTATTGACCGCTGTGATGCCGTTGATAGAATCTGATTTTTCTCGGAGTGAACCAAGCCACATAAGATTAGATTTATCTAAATTTATTTCCAAGCCCGAAATATTTTGAAATTTACGTATAAGGTTAATTGCACTTTTGACAGAGTCAACATCGGAAAGGAACAAAGTCATGTCGTCACAATATTGACTGACTTTTACTTCTATACCTGAAACAGTTATCCCTTTTATTACAGAAGATTTCCGCAGCTTCAGGGCAAGCATTTCGACTGCAATATTAAATAACATGCTTGAGATAGGTGAACCTTGAAATGTTCCCCGCGTGCACGGGAACCACTCTGAGGTGTATCCATTATTACTGATGGTTAACAGGGCTCCACTATAAAGCAGCCTAATCCAAGCCATAAAGTCCGATCCGAAATTAAATGACCTGAGAGCATACATTATGAAATCGTGTTCTATAAAGTCAAATGCATTTTTGTAATCGACGGATAACAAAATTCCAGCTAGATTATCTATATGACAGTATTCAATCATATCACTAATTATTCTCAGGTTTTCGCCAATAAAACGCCCTTTGATACAGCCTGTTTGGTTCTTATGGATAATTTTGTCGATTACTCGCGCAACTCTTGAGGCCAATACTTTGGCTATGAGCTTATAAATTACGTCAAGAAGACATATTGGCCTTTTATTCTTAAGATGAAGCTGGCTACCTTTTTTGGGAATCAGAGTCAAAATACCTCGACGATGCGAAATAAACAACCGTCCTTGGTGCTTTGCTTCGTTTGCATACTCGATGATTAGAGGTCCTATGTCGTCCCAAAATAAGCTAAAAAATTCGGCGGTAAAACCAGAGATCCCAGCCGCTTTATTTCGTGCCATGCCTTCCAGAGCCAATTTGGCTTCGACGAAGGATATAGGACCTTCACATTCGCGCTTTTCTTCTTCAGTTAAACGTGGATCACCCTGGTCGAGCGCAAATTCGCTGAAATCAGGGAACTGTTCCTGCTTTGATTGATAAAGATTGCTGAAGTGTTTAACGCATGTCTCAAGAATTTCGGTCTTCCCCGGATAATCTGGCCTTGGTCTGTTTTCAGCGTGGATATAGACTTTTGGGCTGATCTAGTTTTTGCGAATTTGAAAAAATAGGCTGAGGGTTTTTCTCCTTGTTCCATCCAACACCCCAGGGATCCAAGGATAGCCGTTTTTCCCCGCTCTTGCTTCAAGTCATTCAGTTTTGCTCTAAGATTGGTATAGTTTGCGATGGTCTGTGCTGAAGATTTGCTAGATATTGCTAGTTCTAAGTCGTTAAGCTCTTTGTATAAATCATTTTCTCGCTTGCGCATCTCGTATGAAATTTTTTTGCTCCTCTTGATTGTTAGAGCCCGGATATTGCATAGAAGAAAATCGATTAGAAGTCCATTGTTACTCATTCCGGCATATGATGCTGATTTGTTTTTCGCGTCACAAATTTCTTTTCTAACAGTATCAACATATACTTCGTCTGATAAGAATGTATTGTTAAACCGCCATATGCCAGGCCCCCGTTTGTCATCTCCAATAGTGACGTCTAGTACAGCAAAATTATGATCTGTTAGGATACCAGAATCTATTTTGGTTTTAATTGTGTTATTATACAGAACCGCACGAGAGGCAAACATATAATCAATCCTTGACTGCTGCAGGGGATTCAGTCTCCGCCATGAGAATTTTTGAATTGATGGGTGCTGGTAGCGCCATGAATCGTCCAACGAGAACTCCTCTAAGATATCCTGTAGTTTGACAGACGCTCTGGTCTTTCTAAAACTGGGGCTGTCAGTATCTAGAGCGCTAAGCTTGATGTTTAAGTCCCCAGCCAAAAAAGTCCTATGCGTGGCAAAGCACAATAATATCTCCCTTAGTTCACAGAGGTACTGACATTTAATGTTTTGGCTTTCAGAGGCGGGGGCATAAACCCCCAAAATTATGAACGGATCTCGGTCAGCCGACACCTCGACACAAACAATGCGACCTGTATTATCGGCGGTTGGCTTCCGGACTTGCGCAGGAAAAGAATTAGGAATGAGCACAGCTACACCGGCTTGGCTACCATTGGCATCATGTGAGAATATTATGTTACCGGCCCATTCTGTTTGCCATTTTTTCTCTATAGATTCTGTAGAATGGGTTTCCTGCAATATTACTAAGCTATCCTTATAATTAATTCTCAAGTGCCTAAAAATAGACCTACGTTTAACCCGGTTTCTCAGACCCCGCACATTGAGCGACACAATAGACAAGCTGTTTGAGAGCACTGTATCATTTACCATGATTTAGCGACTGGAAAATTAAACTGGGAAACAACAAGAAAAGCCTTGTGACTCATGGCTTCAAACCGAAGCGCGTTATTAATCATGATAAGCGTTAATTCTTCATACAGGAGCTCGGACTGCTGAACCCAAACAAACTGTTCTATGGCCTCCACATCTAGAATATTCATCAGATGAGCTCTTGACTCGAAAAGTATGCATGAGATGTTTTCCTGAGCTGTTATTTAAGCAATGGAAAGACGCGACATCATAAACCTCTAATCCCCAACACAACCACCCCTCCCCAAATACGCCACAGAACACCGAAACAAGACCGGAAGGATCGAACGCCATCCCGCACAAGGATGTGGGGTCCCGGCCAAGGCACTCAATAAACGCAATATTCGGCACTTCGCATATAGCGCATAAACTGCCACTGCAATACCCCTTGACTGTTGCGTAATACAAACACGATATTGACATGACAATTGCCGTGCAGTGCACCTAGCCAGCTACCCAAGGCGAATCAGGCCGTGCATTATGCAAAACAATATGTTACAGCTTGATTACGCAAGTAAACAAAACAAGTTACATACTTAATCGACTTCTTACAAACACCATACCAAATTGCTGCCGCAAGAAGAACGCAGCAGGCAGCTCAGCTGGCGCGGGGCGGGCCGCCGGGCGGCCGGCGACAGCCGCCTCCAGTAATGTCCATGCTGGAGAATAGGCTGAACACCGCTCGCAGTTCAGCAGCCCCCGCCGGCCGGACCCGGCAGCGCCTCCACCGCCAGCTGTCTGCGTTCGAAAGGCACAGGTAAATACACTGAGCACATACATTGCATACTTGGAAACTTCCATCCAGTTTACCTGCCCAACTACTGCACACAAATCAGGTCGCGTGTTTGACAACAGGATTCGATTAGCTTCCGAAGAAATATAGCAATGTTATATGAATGCATCACAAACCGGCTTCTCGTAGAAACAATACTAATTCGCTGATAGGAGCAGAACGCGGTAGGCAGCTCAGCTGGCGCGGGGCGAGCCGCCGGGCGGCCGGCGGCAGCCGCTTCCAGTAATGTACATGCTGGAAGAGGGGTTGGACGCCGTTTGCAGTTCAGCAACCCTCGCCGGCCGGACCCGGCGGCGCCTCCGTTACCAGCTGTCCGCGCTCACAAGGCACAAGTAAGCACACACCCCCAGTGACTCAGTCAGCTCAATGCAGCATTACGTGAACTAGAGTCAGCATAGATTAAGGTGCGCTTTCTTGGTCAGCAAGTGGGTATTATATTTCAAAGGCAAATAACTGCAAAGTGAAATCTGAGTGTGTAGAGGCCTTACGAAATTGAAAGTTCTGTTCCGGATTGCTTAAAGTCGAAAATTACATCTACCTTCAGATGACAAGACCTCGATAATCACCAACGGTGACCTCTACCACCAGAGAAGCGAGAAGACCCCGCAGACGCAGATCCTGCCGCCGCCACCAGACCCGCAGACCCGGCGCCACCTGGAGTGGAGGCGGACGCGGCTGCCGCAGCCACGCCGGAAGCGCCACCAGTCAGCTCCGCAGGCCGGGAACCCGCAGACTCGGAGCAGGCCGTCGTCGCCAGATCCGCAGACCCGGCACCACTCGAAGCCGAGGTGAGCCCGCGGCCGCGCCGGAAGCGCCACCAGACGGCCGCGGTCCAGCCCGCAGTTCCGCCGGCCGGAACGCTGCCGGCACCCGTCGGACAGCTCCTCTCCCCGAACCTGGAACTCGTCCTCCCGCTGAAGCCTCTCGCCGCCCCCGACGGTGTTGATTGGAATCCCACTGGGGCAGAGAAGCAAGGAATCCACCGAGCAAATCGCGCAAATGGTTATGATCACGGATACGAATGTTATCACCGCTTATCACCCTTGTCTTCTAAGCCACCGGTCCCGGGTTCAAGTCCCGGCGGAGCCTCTGAATAAGTCGATCTGATCCCCAAAATCCCCTCCAACAGGGTGAGAGTTGGCGACGCCGTATGACCCTGGCAGTTGGTGCGTCGTTAAACCCCAACAATTATTATTAGTCCCCCCAGAGAGCCACGGCGTCGGTATCAGTCCTCTCGAAGAGCCACGGCATCGGTATCAGTCCCCTCAGAGAGCCACGGCATCGGTATCAGTCCCCTCAGAGAGCCACGGCATCGGTATCAGTCCCCTCAGAGAGCCACGGCATCGGTATCAGTCCCCTCAGAGAGCCACGGCATCGGTATCAGTCCCCTCGGAGAGTCACGGCATCGGTATCAGTCCCCTCAGAGAGCTACGGCATCGGTATCAGTCCCCTCAGAGAGCCACGGCATCGGTATCAGTCCCCTCAGAGAGCCACGGCATCGGTATCAGTCCCCTCGGAGAGCCACGGCATCGGTATCAGTCCCCTCAGAGAGCCACGGCATCGGTATCAGTCCCCTCGGAGAGCCACGACGTCGGTATCGTCCTCCTCGTGTCGCTCTCGGAGAGTCACGGCATCGGTATCAGTCCCCTCGGAGAGCCACGGCATCGGTATCAGTCCCCTCAGAGAGCTACGGCATCGGTATCAGTCCCCTCAGAGAGCCACGGCATCGGTATCAGTCCCCTCAGAGAGCCACGGCATCGGTATCAGTCCCCTCAGAGAGCCACGGCATCGGTATCAGTCCTCTCGGAGAGCCACGGCGTCGGTATCAGTCCTGTCGGAGAGCCACGGCATCGGTATCTGTTCTCTCCTGTAGGGAGTATGAGGATGAGAGAAACGCCTTGTACAAGACACGGACTCATGTTTCTTTCCCTCTTAGTGACCTCGATCAGTATAATGGTCAGCGGGCCTTCGCGGATCTCTGGCGGCTTTGTATATAATCTGTATGCTGTAGTAGAGGACCATGGCAGCACCCAGACCGGCCACTACACCGCCTTCTGCTGGAACCAGCCAGCGGCGCGTTGGCACTGCATGGACGATGCTTCTATAATGGAAGTGCCGGCCGCAAAAGTGAAGACGGCATCAGCATACCTGCTTTGTTATGCCGCCAGAAATGTGCCACGATGCGCACATGGTTACGTCTAGGTGTGAAGGGTTGGGTGCCGTTTGAAAGAGATCGGGATCGAACATGGTTTCCATTTTGTATGTGAAAATGGTCTGGTGCAGGGCAATAAGTCATTGATCAGTATTTGAAATAATACAATTTTGGCGGTTGATATCAGCCTGGAAAAAGAATCAAGTGCCGGCATTCGAATCTTACTCAGGGAGACGGTATCAGAGATCAGCAATCAGATGCGTCTGCATCCTAGCCTTTCGATACTGTTCTAGGCCCAGTGACTGCAGTAAAGAACTGGACTTCATCCGCAATAAGTTTCAGCAACATGAAAACCCATTATCGTTCATCGGCTCTGTGATTGAATTGATTCGTCGATTAATTTGATATTTATGCGGAGCTCAGGCTTGAGGTTCGCGCTCTTCCTGCTCCCCCGACTCGGAGAATACAGGACAGCCTTCCACCCGCCTCTCCGTACCTTTTGCAGCGAAATGTTTTTACCAACTCAAGAGAGAAGCCAGCAGGATTGGCATACAACTTGTGTCAAAACCGCTGCACACCGTGGGATCTTTGTTGTGCAGCAAGGCTAAACACCAGCTGTCTACGTCACAAAACAGCAACGCTGTATACCTCATTGCATTGTTCCCCCTCAGGGGACCGATCTTCATTTGCCGGATTCGTCCGGCAAGTAAAGATTGAGCAACGGGGTGTGACGCGCCCGGGGCCCCAGTCAGCCCTGGGAGGCACTTTGTCGCATCGCCGCGGATACAACTTTTCTAGCCCTCCGACGGCCGCCGCCTCTTCCGACTTCCTTCGGTTAGAGTCGGCGTCTGTCGTCGGTGGCTCTGGTGATGAGGTCCGTGGCGATGCTGATGATTGCCTTACGGGCCCTTTGTTACCTGGTCGGTAACCGTATTGGATCGGGTCAGATTTGTCCTGCACCTCCCAGTATGTAGCTCCTGTTTGTTTTTGTTTTCTTATATTTGTTGATTATTTTTAGTTCCTGTCCTCTTTTTATGCTTCAGTTATTGGTCCCACAGTTATTTGTCTTCTTCGGCATTTAATGGGTGTTGAGTGTTGAGCCCCACATTTTAAATGACTTGCTTGGGCATGGACTCGAGGCCTATCTCGAGCCCCGGCGACGAGGTTGACGGGATCCTGGGGGGTTGAGGTCCCCCTCGGGCGGGTCAGTCCCGAGGGCTCCAACACGACCCCTTTGGCCCAGATATCTCGATCCAACCGGGGGTAAGCCGTCCGTAGGCTGCCGCGGGCGGCCTAGCTACGCGGCAGTGTCTACGGGCACTGTCGCTCGGTCCAGCTGGGCAGGGGGATTATGTTTCGGGCGTGCGGCGCGGCGCCCTTCGCGGTGCGGACTGTGATAGCTCTTGCCGGGCGCGACGTGGGCCGGGGTTTCGGAAACCGTCGATTTGCGAGACTCCGGCTTGTTGCGCGCGCCTGGTAGACCGCAGTCTCCGCTGCGTGAGGGCTGCCGCGTTTTGCTTCGTCCCGACTCATGGCCTTGCCGGCACACTGGGCTGATAAAGTCAAGGGGGTGGGTGCGTTCTGATCGGAGGGGTTGTGTGAGTACCTCTCGCCCCTCTGAGACGGGCGCACCTGCCCCCGTAGGCACTGTACCAGCCCCCGGGCCCAGCTATTGACAGCTGGCAACCCAGGGGGCCGAAGGTAAACCACACTCTCATGGCTTTCCAGATTTCTACTTCTCCTGCCGAACTGATCTCAGACAATGCGACCCTCACTTCGAACCAGACCACCGCTGCCACCCCTCTTGATGCATCTGCCTCGATGGATTTCTCTGCTGACCGACCCACTGCGCAATCGACCTCCCACCAAGACACCCCTATGACTCTTGTCATACGGATAGAGGATAGATCACTTAAGCTGAACCCCTTCCAGCTTCACGGCGCTCTTGAGGGCTATAAGCCCAAGCACACTTACCGGTACCGAAACGGTAAGGTAGAGGTCGAAATGGGGAGCAAGCTCAGTGCCAGTAAACTCTTAGCTGCCTCTTCTCTGCAAATTCGCGCATCAAACAGGATGATTTCAGTTCCCATCAGTGTCTCACCCCACTCTACCAAAAACCACTGCCGTGGCGTGATCAGCTGCGCTGATCTTTGCGATGCCACAGACGATGAAGTGCTGGCAGGCCTCAAAGATCAGGGAGTAACCGAGGTAAAGAGAATGCTCCGGAGAAGAGAGGATCAGGACATGGATACAGGGACGTTCCTTCTAATCTTCTCCGGAACAACCTTGCCCGAAAAAGTGCGTGTTGGCTGGATGGCCATCAAGGTTCGTCCATTCGCTCCAAGCCCCACGCGATGCTTCAGATGTCAGTTATTCGGTCACATCGCCAGAGTTGCCGGGGAAAAGAGCGTTGCGGACGATGCTCTGGAATGGGACACAATGCTAACAACTGTGAGGCTGAGAAGCCCAAGTGTGTAGGTTGCGGCAACGAGCATGAAGCTTGGAGTCGGTCCTGTCCAAGGCTGGCTGAAGCCAAAGAGGCCTAGAAAAAGAAAGCCAAACCCCCTCACAAAGCAGCCCCAGCCCAAACACCACAAGCCCCCGGTAACAGGCCCGCCCCCATCAGCTCTCCATACAGAGACGCGCTGGTCGGGAATCAGTGTAGAATCCCACCAAACGAGCCCCACGCCGATGTTCGTTCAACACTTGACTTAGACTTGGGCATGGACCAGTGTATGGGCCTCTCGCTCAGGCAATTCTTGTCCTTGTTAACCGGAATGCTACCTTTAAGGGGGGATAGCGGTCTCGATAAACAAGCGACCTGTACAAGTACAAGCGAGAAAGCGATGCAAACCTCACTTGAATTCCGTGACGTAGGAACCACCCCGACCACCACATCGACAGCCCCTCCTTTGGAGAGCAAATCCACCCAGACAACACAGGGGTCTGTGACACTGAAACCAACGTTTCCCCGGCCCAGCTGAACGCTGAGCTGGGTGTCATAGAACCCTGCAGAGCGAGCTCAGGAACAACAAACACAATTGAAAGAACAAACACAAATGAAACAACAAACACAAACGAAACAACAAACACAACTGAAACAACAAACAGACGAAACAACGAACAGTGAGCCCTGCGGAAAGAGAGCTTGGCAAGACTCCCCAACCTCCCCCCAGGAGCCGCGAATGACCCCAGCCCTCCCACTTCAGTCAGAAGTGCTTCAAACCCTAAGTCCTTCTTTAAAAAGGCGCGAGTGGTGCTGTCCCGGATGGAAAACCCCCTTCTTGTCCCCGAGAGAGGACACAAGCCGTGTGTAACCTCAAGCACACCTGGAACTGCCCCTCCCGGCTCAGAACAGAGAGAGACTGACTCTGACCACCTCCCAACCACAGACGAGTGCAGTCATAGGGTGCCATCGCCACCATCACCACCCAAACCACAGAGACCACTCAAGGCGTTGCTTCGCCTGCCAGCCCCATCGGATAGCCAGCCCATCGACCATGAAGACAATATGGTTATGCCCACTCCGCCGCCACCGCACATAGGGCCCCCGAGGCGAGTAAATGAACTAGTAGAAAGCATAAACAAAAGAGTTAGCGCTACATGCCAAAACAAAGACAACAAACATATAGTAAACACAGTAAATACAGTTACCATGAACATAGACACACACAAACAGGACGGTTTCATGCCTCCTCATCCCCCTCCCAGAGTGCCACCTGGCTTTCGGGCCCGGGATGGAGCACATTCGTTTTCTGACCGACCGGAGAGACCGCGTTCTCACTCTCGCGAGTCTGACAGCTATAGGCGTGCACGCTCAAGGGACCGGTCATGTCCGGTATGGGAGCGAGGAACAGCTCCTCAGCTGAGTGGAACTCTAACAGGAGAAACCCCTTCCAGGGGCCCAGTCAGCCACGATGATTGGTTTCTCTTTTAGCCGTGATCAGTGTTTTATATCATTTCATATCGCTCTCATGACCATGACTAGTTTCCTTCAATGGAACATGCGTGGCTTCCGATCCAACCTCCCTGACCTCCAGGCCTTGGTGTCAGCAGGCAATCCCATAGCAGTCGCACTTCAGGAGACGAAGCTCAGGGCCGGCAAAGGCTGCAATATTCACCGCTATAAAACATATCAATATAACTTACCGAACACTACAATTGCCCATGGAGGCGTCGCTCTTCTTATTCACTACAGCGTACCTTCTGTAGCACTTACGCTCCGCATTGAACTGCAGGCAGTAGCTGCGACTGCTGATCTTGGGGATATAAAAATCACACTAGTATCGCTCTATCTGCCTCCCGGGGAGGTCTACCCTGACGCTCAATTTCAGAGCCTGTTACGGCAGCTGCCCCCGCATCACATAATATTAGGCGATTTCAATTCGCATAACACACTATGGGGCTGCTCCGGATCCAACAGCTGAGGAAGGTGCCTCGAAAATATAATAAACTACAACGACTTATGCATTATGAACACAGGCCAACAAACATACATCTCTTTACCCTCAGGCGCGACGTCGGCCATCGACTTATCGCTCTGTTCTTCCTCTTTAGCAAATCGGTTTCACTGGCGCACCCACAGCAACCCCTGCGGAAGTGACCACTTCCCGCTGTGGGTGTGGTCGGATAGGCCCCATCCGGGAACACGGATTCCTACATGGAACTTAATAAAGGCGGACTGGGACAGTTTTACCTCTGACTGCGTTTTAGCATTCAGGCCAGAGGATGGTAAAACCGCTACCACCTTGTACGAAGAGATACGCTCTCGCATCCTGCAATCTGCTGACAGTTTTATTCCAAAAACTAGCCCACTCCCCCGCCGAATGCCAGTCCCCTGGTGGAACGAGGATTGCAGGTGCGCCATCAGGGAACGGCGACGCTGTTTTAGGAAGTTCCAAAGGCGCCCTACAACCGACAACCTAGTCGCGTTCCGACGCGCAAAAGCATTAGCGAGAAGAACTGTTAGAGGTGCGAAATGGAAATCATGGCACGCTTACGTTAACACAATTAATAGGCTCACACCACTCACGGCTGTTTGGAAACATATAAACCGCATCTCCGGTCGTACCGCCCCGACACCCCTACCGGTTTTATCACACAACCACAATTTGATCACTGACCCCATGGAAGTCGCTAACACCTTCGGAGCGGTGTGGGCCGAGCGCTGGCAGCTGGGAACGACCGACCCTCGCTTTATCCGCCACAAAGGAATCAGTGAAGGGACGCCGGTCGACTTCAACACCACCACCGCACTGCCTTTTAATGATTGTTTCAGCTTTGATGAACTGAGTACAGCACTCTCGCTCACCAAAAACACCGCAGCCGGGCCCGACAACATTCACTACATCATGATTAGGAACTTGGACGAGCCATCACTTCGGGTGCTTTTATCATTCTACAACCATGTCTGGACCACGCACGAATTCCCGGATGCTTGGCAGGAGGCCATGGTAGTCCCTGTTTTAAAACAGGACAAAGACGGTAGTGACCCTCTCCACTACTGCCCCATCGTCCTGACTTTTAGTGCATGCAAGCTGTCCGAAAAAAATGATTAACCGTCGCATCACGTAGTTTCTGGAAAGCACCGGCTTTCTATCCAACGCACAGTGTGGTTTCCGCGCCGGTCGATCCACCACTGATCATTTAGTTTCACTTGACACAGCCGTTCGCCGCTCTTTTACGCGGAAACAGCACACCATCGCGGTCTTCTATGATACAGATACAGATACAGATACAGATTTATTCGAATAGGGTCCACATCATGCATGGTTTTTCACCCATTCACGTCAGTTATTAAAAAGTAAACAAACAGGTCAAATTCGACAGACACGCACACCATCACTCATAAAATCTGCCTTGTTGAGAAGCTTAACGATTTTAAAACAAAAAAAGTTATCAAAACGAGACCGATAAAAGAACGCTAGAAAAATGTAAAGAAAAACCTTAAACAACGCCTAAAACAAGCCTAAAAACTGCGTTCCCTTGAACAAGCCACCATCACTAATTTAAAAGATTTGGTAACATTTCCTTGAGCTGCGCCTTAAACTGCGGTGAACCAGGCACCAGTCCCGTTCTGTTCAGCAGGGTTACACCTCTGAAACACAGACGTCTCCTACCAGCCTCTGTTCGGATCCGCGGCAAGGTCCATTGACTAGCGTTCCTGGTGTTGTGCTGATGCACTTGGTTGGCCCGGTGTCCGATCGTTCCTTTCAGATAAAGTGGCTGACCTGACACTAAAATTCTCTCAATGGCACACACGGTATGGTAGCCTATCATCTCGTCAGCCGTTGGCCATCCTAGCTGCCTTACTGCATCTGATATGTGATCGTAACGTCGCTTTCCAGTGACAACACGTGCACAAAAGTTTATCATTTTTTGCACACGATGTTTTTGAGACGCACCACATGAACCATACAGAGACAAACAGTACCGCAGTATCGAAATAACGAGCGCTTCTACAATGGTCTTCAGTACGGCTTTGGGTATCACGTGGCCTGTGTGACTCAAGGCAACGAGGAGTCCAGTACACTTGTGCGTGATATTGTCAACGTGATTTTGAAAGTTGAGATGCCGATCCATGATTAAGCCCAAGTTCTTGACTATTCTCGCGTCTCTGATAACTGTGCCACAAAAATTGAGCGATACTGGAGGCAAATCACGAAGCATCGCTGGTGAGCCGAGAACGAGCATTTGGGTTTTGTCAGTGTTAAGCTTCATACCGTTGTGACAGAACCAGGAATATATCGAGTTGAGTGCAATCTGCATACGAGCCACTATTTGCTCCAAATCTCGCCTATTACCACTCACGAGTACTTGCGTATCGTCGGCGTACTGAATTATGGTTACGTCATCATTGACGCCCAGGCTAAGGTCATTTGCGTACAACATGTACAGCAAGCATGATGTGGCCCCACCTTGATAGACACCAATGTTGTTTTTGCGACTTTTTGAGATCGAAAGTGTGCCGTCAGGCTCTCTTATTTGGACCTGCTGCGTGTGACCGGTGAGATAGTTACGGAACCACTGGGTATCTATGCCATAAACTATGAGTTTTTTTAGCAATTTAGAATGAGGAACAACGTCAAAGCATTTCGAAAGGTCCAATAGCACCAATATAGAAATTTCACTCCTGTCCATGGCCAAAAGCACCTTGTCTGTAATAACATGCAGAGCTGATTCCGTAGAGTAACACTTTCGATAACCATGCTGAGCGTCAGAAAGGAGATGGTTGTCTTCCAGATATTTAGAAAGCTGTTGCTGAACAATTCGTTCTACTAGTTTCATGATCGCTGGAAGTATCGATATTGGCCTAGTTTCAGATGGTTTTTTGCTTGTTCTGGTTTTCGGTATTGGGGTCACTATCGCATGTTTCCATGTTTGAGGGACTGCACCGGAAATAAGGCTAGAATTTACTACATCAAGAAGAGGTTCCCCAACCCCATAAAAGAACTTTTGAAGCATGTCTATGCTGATCCCGTCAACTCCTGTAGACTTAGAAGGCTTCATAGACGCTAGTGTTAGACATAGTGCAGTCATGTCTATTGGCTGAACTTTAAATGAGCTAGTAGTTACTCGTGGCATTAACATTGTAACTGGCGCTGTGGGTGCAGGAACGCTGGCTGCAGTGGTAGGTCCTACAGTAACGTAAAAATCATTTAATGCGTCAGGCGTGATCTGTGGGAAGCTCATCTGCTGTTGTTTGCTACCGATAACAGGGCGCAACACCCGCCAGAGACCACCGCGTCCACCCCGGCTGATTTCCCTCTCGTACAGCGCAACGCTATCCTTGCGAATGGCAGAACGGCAGAGGCGGTTTATGCGTTGGTATTCGGCCGGGTCACCTGAAGTGAGAGCTGCACGACGATTATGTATGAGAAGCTGAGTTTCTGTCGATACTGGTGGTGCCTTGTGCCGTCTTTGGTTTATTTTCCGGCGTGGTGCTACCATGTTTAAATGATGTATGAATGTGTGGTGAAAGCTAAGCCATTTTTGTTCGGTAGAATGGGCGTAAGAAACCTGTGTCCAATCAACTGTCCGAAGCTCAGAGTTGAATGCTGATATGTCAACACTCTTAAGAGACCTACTTATCACATTGGACACATTGGGAGATCGAACTGGCTTGTCATGACACAAAACAATTCTAGTAAAATCATGAGGCCCGCCGTAATGACACCTGGTGACTCCGACACGGCGAACCAAATCCGGTCGGTTTGTGGCTATAACGTCGATGAGGCTGGCCGCCGGGCGGTAGGTTGGACGGATTTTGTTTGCGACATGTAAATTATACATTGAAAACAGATTCTGTATGTCGCGGCGGTCATTTCTAAATCTGAACAGACAGCGGTTTATATCGCCAGCTATTACAACAGTCGACTTTGGGTGATTTGCTAACATAAACTGTATCTGATGCTCCAGATCATCAAAGTCCACAGAAACCTGTCGTTCACTGGTATTAGGGACACGATACACCGAAGCCACTAATACGGATTGTCGTTTATCTATGCGGACCAATATCCAAATGATTTCAAGCTTTGAGTCCTCAATACCAGAATCAGGAGTCGTGAGTATTTCACACTTCAGACTCTCACGCACAAGGATAGCAACACCGCCTCTTCCTTTAGATAAATTCAGTTTGTCTGGTCGATCTTGTCGAAAAAGTTGGTAACCCTTCACTGATACGAGCCTGTCCGGTACGTTTGGTGTAAGCCTCACTTCGCTTAGAGCTAAAATATCAAATCCATAGACACTGTCGATGTCCTTGCGAAGTTATCGATAAAGCCTATGATATCGAGAAAGCCTATGATACGGCCTGGAGACACGCGATTCTCCGGAAGCTCCATGCTGCGGGAGTGAGAGGGCACATGGGCCATTTTCTGGCCAATTTTCTCAGGAATCGATATTTTAGGGTAAAGGTAGGAAATGCCGTGTCAAGGAGGTTTAAGCAGCTGAGCGGGGTACCACAGGGAAGTGTCCTGAGTGTGACCCTCTTGGGGGTTTTAATCAATGACATCTGCAGTGCAATCCCTCCCACTGTTGAGAGATCGCTTTTTGTCGACGACCTAGCTGTATGGATAAGCACCTCGACCACACTCCCTGCACAGCGACAGCTACAGCTATGTATTGACGGCCTGACCGAGTGGAGCCTCGTGAATGGTTAAAGTTTTCTACTGAGAAAACGGTTTGTGTGCATTTCTGCCGCCGGACCCGCTACTGCCCAGAGCCGATGCTGAGGCTGTACGGGAGGCGAATCCCAGTCTCTGACCACGCCAAATTTCTTGGTTTAACCATTGACAAGCGTCTTACCTACACACAGCACATCATATTGACAAGAGACAAATGCATGAAACGCGCAAATGTATTAAAGATGGTATCACGCACATCCTACGGAGCGGACAGAATCACACTTTTACGCCTGTATCGAGCGCTGGTAAGATCGGTCCTGGATTATGCTTCCGTGGTTTATGACGGTTCTCTAACGAGCACTAAAGCAGCCCCTGGACGCAGTCCACCACGCCTGTGTAAGAGTGGCCACTGGTGCTTTCCGCACTTCACGTAGAGCAAGCCTTCTGGCTGACGCTGACGAGGCCCCGCTTGACCTTAGGAGGAAGCGACTCGCACTTCTGTATGCCACTAAGATCCGCCAATACCCAACCCACCCAACGTACAAGTGGATCTTTGACCATTCGCTAATAGACTTATTCGCTGCGGGGAGGCAAAGCTCATATTCGGCGCTATGCAGCCGGATTTCACACTGGCTTGGAGAATCTAACATTAATATCACCATGATCGCAAAACAACGCCCAGGGACCCTAGAGCCATGGCGTGAAGTATCTGCCAAATGTGACACAAGGTTGATGCAGTATGGAAAGGCGCACACACTTCCACCAGACTTTGCGCAACTCGCTGCTGAAAGAATCCATTCATACACCGACCGCACAAAGTTCTACACTGACGGCTCCAAGGGAGCAGCTGGAGCCGGATGTGCCTTTGTTGGCGAAGGAACCCGCCGCTGTTTCAGGCTGCCGAATGTTGTGTCGGTCTTTACAACCGAACTGTTTGCCATCTTGCAAGTTTTACGACACATCAGACACCTTTCTGGGACACGACATCTTATTATCACTGACTCAGCCAGCTCGCTGGCAGCGCTCCAATCTAGTCACTTACAGACATCGTGGCTTGTAGTTGCTATTCTAAAGCTATTGACTGCAATGGCTTCTCGTGGCTTTGACGTCCAGTTTCTATGGGTTCCAAGTCATGTGGGTGTGACTGGTAACGAATTAGCGAACGAAGCTGCCAAGACGGCGTGTTCGCTGGCTCCCCCGCAACGATTTCGGGTGCCAGCTGGTGACATCAAGGCCCTAATTGACCAGAATATACGTTCACAATGGCAGTCGAGATGGGAGGCGGAGCCACACTGTGCGTTGAAGCGCTTAAGACCACGCATTGGCCAATGGGAGTCGAGTTGCAGACGCAATAGGAGGGAGGAGGTCTGCCTCACTCCACTCCGCATTGGCCACTGCTATACCACACACTCGCACTATCTCAACAGCACGAACCCCAACATGTGTTCTCACTGTGGCAGCCGCCCCACTGTTCAACACGTTTTATCTGTCACTGACTCCTGTAAACAGCTTAACCCATTAACGCCCAGCGGGTCATTTTTGTCCTCTGACTTTGACAGGCTGCAGAATCGGTACCAGTGAAGTGATTTTCATGTTTATGATATGGATGTATGTTTCAGAGCGTGGACAAGCTGGAAAAATGCATTTGAAAATTCTAGGTTTTTATGGGACGATTTGTGGAACTTATTTTGGCGAGGTTTTGGTCAGCGTGAGACAGCTCTGCAAATTTTGTTCCTCGCAATAACATATGGAAAGCTGAAAAGGGTTTGCGTGATTGACATTAAGCCAAGAACACTAGGAGTCAGATGGTGAAGAAGGAGTAAGATTTTCTTGAACGGCTTTGCCATGAGACATCGTCAAATATGAAGCGGACAAAAATGACCCGCTGGGCGTTGCGGACATCCGCGGGCCGCTGAAAATGAGGAAAAGGATGTGTCCTGTCCTCCCGTATGGTGCGTTAGGTGTACAATGTTACCTAGAGGGAAGGGAGGCATTGTGGGTCCTGCGAATGCAGGGTTGCCAGTTTATATATTTTTCATCAAATCTGAAGATTTTTACTACAATGTCAATACGTTTGGAAACTTTGAAGTTCATGAAATGCTTCCTACCGTTTTCGGGGTCTGTCTTATTTTGGGAATGATTATCACATAATTTTAACGGAAACATGCAAGATGGTTCCAGTATTTTGTAAAGGCGTTATTAAATACAATTTTCAGGGGTTTTAAAAACTCATCGAAATTTTAGCACTGACTAAAAGCTAGCAGAACCTTGTCTTTTCCCCTTGATGGATTGTGTGTAGTGGATAGAGAGGATAGGGAACAGTAGCGGATTGAGGACTTCATTGGGTGTTTGGGGGGGGGTTAGGGGTCTCGAGCCTCCCCCGCCATGGCCTCGGAACAGCCCTCAGTAATGCATTTAGGTATTATAGGCACACTGATATTTCGGTAGGGGGGGGCTTGAGCCTTCCTAGCCCCCTTGTGTCCACTACTGATTGGAAGCC